>DWDU01000735.1:0-17138 GCA_018245575.1 Jemadia suekentonmiller | reverse complement strand
AGGGTTATTTGGCACTCGGTGCTTTCTGCCTACCCCGTAAGGGACCTGGCGTGAAGATATGTATGTATGTATGTAATAAATAAGTGTAATTTTCTTTGTAAAAAATCATGTTATTAATACGTTATAGTATTATTATTATGCACGTAACACAATGTATTATAATGTAATAGTGTATTACGGTAAAAATCTAAATATATTCTTATATTAAGGAAATTTTAATGAAATATAAACGAATTTACATTGCAATAGATCTTTTTGTGAATAAAATTCGTTTTTAAAACCATCGGTATCAAATACGATTAAAATTTATATTAATAGAACCATTTATTTTGTTCCAGGTACCTACATTCCACGCATCAATATATCCGCTAAATTTTATTTTGAATAAAATTATATTATCATCCAGGTAAACATCTTAAATCTATCTTCCAACAGATCGAGTCGCTTCCGACTAAACGTTTCTCTTTACAGCAGCGCAAACTATGTAAAAGCATTTCACTAACACTTAGTATCCATAAAAGTAACATATAAACCTAACTCGTCTATTCGCCAACAGATGGCAGTGTACGTAGCGAACAGGTTGGTGTGAACATACACGATTCTAGCGCTCCCACACACGTCAGGGGAAAAATTTCCTCAAGTTTTCCTCGTTAGTGGGTGGTGCTCCTTAGAAGGTTATAGTTTCACATTTATCGCACAGGGGGCAGTGTTAGCCCATCGTTCACAGAAGTGTGGGAAATGTGTTGACACTAAATGTGCTATAGTTTCAATGATAGGTATATTGAAGCGGTTACCGCTTTATAACATACGCAAAAACACTTAAGGACGCAAAAGTTGTTGGAATTTAATAATGTGATCGTTTGGTAGTTGGGCAAAATTTAATTAATTTATTTTTTTCTAATAAAATGAGTCTTCCTTATCTATTTAAGTACATATTACCGTCTTGTTACCACACCACAAGCACTCTGGACGCTTACTTTGGGATCTGATGGTCGTGTGTGATGTCCCAAGATATTATAATTTTTCTATTCTTAGTTACCTCACTTATTGATCACTAAATAATATTCATATTGACAATTAATTGACTACCTGGAATTACTGACGCTAGTAATTCTATTCCCAAAGTATTGTCAAATGTCCATACAGTAGAATGTCCATGGGGCATAGCGGCGACTTGTATCTGATGTCCGTTGGTTTGCTACTTTCTTTATTTAAAATGAAATTAAAATATTAGTGATTCAATACAAATGTCATTGGTAAAACACTATATTATTAATATTATTCAATATGACGCATCATCACATAATGTTTACGTAGGTATCTGTTAGTGCACAAGTGAACCGCGATATCTTAAAAAATAATCTCGGGCGTTTTCTATTATACTGACGTAGAACTTTTCGACTCTAGTTCAGAAGGGACTATAAGTTATAGTTGTACATTATTGTGCGTTAAAATAATTTTCATTTTTATTAATGTCCCGATGGTTGTGAAACAAATTACAACCTTATTTTAAAAACCAATATTATTTGGTATTTTCGACTCTACATAGAGTTGATATGTTTTATCATATTAGTCTATTTGAAAACAATTTCGATTCTTATAAATGAACGCGTCTTGGTCGTGTTGGTTGCAAGCGTGACTGCCGATCTGGATTCAAATCCCGGGGCGGGCTTTAGTGGATTTTTCTAATCTAGATTTTCTAGCAGTGGCCCGGAATCTGGATATGTGTCCGGTGTATGGCAATAGGCTCACCACCTATTCCATAGTGAGACGTAAACGTAACTGGTGTAACGTGGGAGTACATTACATTCCTCTGCCTACCTCTTCAGTGATTACGGGCGTGTTATAGCATCTTATGCAACTGAAAATACAATCGAGGCAAATATAAAAGCATATTAACAATTTTTCATATCAAAATGCTTCAAATGATAATGAGACTTGGTAAGATTATTACTTAACTGTCACAAAACACTTCCGTTATTGTGCAGAGTTTTTATATTTCAGAATTAGATATTAGAATCACTTAGACGGTAAAAACGTTATGAAGTGATAGCAATACTCGTCGGAACGGAACACGTGAAAAATGGGTTTTTTGTGTATATTTTTTTATCTTCTTAAAAGTTGATTTTCGATAGTTTTGTAAGTAGATATTTAACCAGCATAAGTATTTTATTAATGGAGAAACTTTCTACAATTTTTGATACATAATCTTAGAGTAGGTATAGGTAGTTTCTTTCTTTTCTCTCATGTTTTTAAGTACAAAAAAAGAAGGAAATGACAATTTAGCTAATATTATTTTCATAAAATGTAAATAAGATTTAGCCAACACTTTTTGTGACCGACTGTTTAATACCAATAGCCAATTCCATTTATGTCACTTCAAAGGAAATTTATTACTTGCGACAAGTTATATTCCTCAAATAACACTAATGGAACAAGGTACTGAGGTATTTACATTTATTTCATTATTTAATATTCACTTCACTAAGTTTATATTAAATTATTTTTATCCTCCGCTATTTTTTCGATCACAGAATACATTACTATTATCATTATATCATACGAACAAACTTTGAAGAATAGTACGTACGTATTAAATCACCGGAAGCAGAACAATAGAAATAACATACCTAAACAAAACATTTAGTTTAACACGCGATGTCAATACATTGTATTACTTTTTACGCATTTTATCAAAGGAGCCGACATGAAAACGTAACGATAACCCAGAATATCTATGTCTAAAGTAAACATGTGTCGGTGGCCAACGTGAACGCCACACGTAGTTCGCAGCGAGGAGTCACGGTTACATCATTCGGAACAGTTTACGATACTCAAGGTCAGGGGTTGGCCACGCGGGGTTCAACGGCCGCCCGCATCGCTGCCTGAATAGGCTTACAGGTCAACACGACCGCGCAAAAAGTTTAAATTTTCCGACTCTACTTACGACTCTATTGTACGTTCTAATCGAATGACTAAAATAGATCTAGAACACGTTTTGATTTAAACTTTCAAGTTAATCTGAATAAAACTAACACACTAATGACAACTTTGAAAGTTAAAATTGAGTTCGCGTTGAGTAATGTGTGTGTAGACTGTTCCATATAGGTACATTTAAAATTATAGCTAATTGACTCCCTTGTGTAGTATTAATGTATTATTTATAAAACTATGGTAAGAACGGAATATCGCGTTCATAATCAAACTATTACAAATATTAGACCAATTGGACCAACATTGGAATCAATTTGAGTTATCAATTTAATCGCACGTTTAAATTCTATTCTCTTATAAGCGACACGCTAATGGTTGTTTAATATACATATGTATACATTGTTATAAAATTGAAAATAACCAGAAAATGTTTAAAATTTATAGGACTTGTTTCGTATAAATATTGATGAAATTAACCATTGGTTCAGAATTGACATACAACCAGAATGTATTTTTATAAAAATATTAAATTCTAAATAAGTAGGATACTTTGTTGCTACTTGCTTTGTTGCTACCTATATTGTCACGCCAGGCCTTTTATAGGCTTCTCAGAATATTTAGTACATTCTCGAAATTATGCAGACCGGCTAGACCATCTGCTGCGTATTCGAAACAACAACCGAATTAATTGTGCTGTTAAACAGCACTTTATAAAATGTGTTCTTGCTGTATGTGACATGCAGACAGAGAGATATAAATCGGTTCATCTTAGTCTTTTACTGTATATAGAAGGAATATTATGACCATTTATACTGTGAATATATAGATACGACTGAAAAAAAACGTAAATCACGTCTGTAATCCCCGAAGAGGTAGGCAGAGAAATGTAAAGCATTCCCACGTTTCACCAGTTACGTTTACGTCCCACTATGGAACAGGTGGTGAGCCTATTGCCATTCATCGGGCACATATCCAGACTCCGAGCCACTACTAGAAAATCTAAAGTTGAAAATTTTAGTAGTGCCCGACCCGATAATCCAACCCAGGACCTCCCGATCGGCAGTCGCACTTACAACCAACACGATCAACGAGGCAGTCACGACTGAACTTACATAATAAGAGAAAACATATTTCTCACCGAGTACATATAAAGACTACCTCGTTGGTTGTGCTAGTTGCAAGTGCTACTGCTGATCGGAAGGTCCTGGGTTCAATTCCCGAATCAAGCGCTTCTAAATTTTTGTAATTTAAATTTTCTAGTAGTTGTTCGAGTCTGAATATGTGCCCGGTGTATGGCAATAGATAGGCTCACCGCGGGACTTTATAGCGGGACGTAGACGTAACTGGAGAAACGTGAGAGTGTTCTACATTCCTCTGGCTACATCTTCGGAGTTTACAGGCGTGATATTTCGTACATTATAAAGAAAACAGGAACAAAAGATTTTCTCACTGAATATGATAATCCAAACACGGTCTCAGTAGTACTTACCATAATTACCTATATTCTTATATCTAAGCTCACTGTTGTATCTGTATATCATTCTACATTACATTGGTGTTTACGAATATGACGCAATTGGAGAAGAAAATATAAGTTTAAATTGTTAACATGATTCCATTTTTAACATACTCATACATTATAATAGAACAATATTTACTGAGTACAATTCAATATGATACGTACAATTCAATACCATATGTACAATTCAATATCATACTCGTATATATAATACAAAAATGAGTATTGGTTACACAGGTAACTTTAGTAAGCTGTTTTCATCAATACGCTTCTGAAGTGTTCTTAGCCGGCAGATGTTTGTTCCATTTTAATATATTTCCATATTTTGTACGCCTTAAATGTACGATTCAATTTTGTAAACGTTTTACGCGTCAATGTTATGACTGAAAAATAAAACGACTCAATTTCATTACCATTAAATAGAGCAAATTTTCATACGATACACTATTATGTATGTAGGTACATTTAATTTAATTGGTCTCCTGCATATCAAATAAACTATGTGTTAAATTTAAATAGTAAGTGTTAAATTTAAATAATTTGTAAGTATATGGTACGATAGAGACATTTTAAATTTTCGAGAAACAGGAATGCTGTTTGATAGTTTTCATATACCGCTGATAAGTATGTATATAGTATAGTGAACATTAGGTAATAGCTATACATAAATACTCTTATTGTTAGTATATTATGTATATTAGGTGATATGATAGTTATAGAAAATATTAGTTTTACTTACTCTCTCATGAAAATATGATACAACACTTCAAATAATAGTAATAAATAAATATTTTGTAACAATTATAACTAGATCTGAAACGAGTGTTTTGAGAGACCGTTAAAGAAAAATATAAGCGGTTCTACCGTCAATGAGGAAATAAGGTAGCAATTTGTACTTCACAAAAGAGAAGAACAGGTAAATTCGCAATTTTTCTCATTATTTTAACTTCTCGTTAACTGGTTATCAAAATCATCTTTTTTCTCTTTTCTTAACTCTACACTCACTATCGGAACTTAATGAATCCGTTAACACTAGACGAAATTTGAAAAACGAACGCAACAATTCAACATGAAAAGTTTTCAAAATGTTTTAAATATGATGTGATAATAACAATTAGAAAATTTAAAATATTGACTAAAATTAATCTAAAAATTAGTTACATTAGTATATAAATAACAACGGATTTTATTTCGAAATAAATGAACGATGATGAATAGATACGCAAACTCTACATTTTATCACGGCCCTAAGTTACCTGCGCGTTTAATAGGCTCGGCATTGCGTTGTTCACCTTCCAATGTACAGTTATATAGAGTGGTTACCTATTCAAACAATATTGCATTTACGTACAGGTGTCGCTAGTGGGCCAGTTTTTGCGCGCGCGCCGTGGGTGGGCGCCATTGGCGGGAAAACGCTCATTTATTTATTTATCGCTACCGTCACTTTGCATTGCGCCAATACAACCTGTGTTCTTTTTTCGAACGCTCTAGTATGCATTGCTTACGTTACTTTGAATTTTGTCTACATGTATCAATGGTTCATTAATTATCTGTGGTACATTCGCCATTTATATATCAACATTTTTAAGAAAACCTACTTTTTGAACTGCTCAAATGTTACAATTATTTTACAGTTAAATATTACCTACCAATAAATTTATATTCGATGATAAGAAATATTGTTTATAAAAACATTCTAAATTTGTGGAAGAGGCACTGGACATCCGTAAGAATAGACAAATGTCGTGTTCGCTGCTATCTGCTTACCCCGAGAGGGAACTAGTAAGACGAAATGATAGTTACAAAATACAAAAGTATTCAAATTATGAATACATATATTACTGAGCACGACATCGCACTAGTTTGTCTTTTACAACGTAGAGACTGTAAAATAAGGTTTTATTAATATTTCTATTGACACTACGGCTAACATGAACGTCTTCCTTCATGATTGATTACGGGTTCGATTCCCAGCAACAAACAATACAATTACATGTTTAATCACCTGTTCTCCGTCCAGGTACTGGTAAAGCGGCTATTACCTCTGCACAGGTGACTTATAAATATTGAATAGGCGAGACTCTAATGACGGGTAACATTTCTTATGTGCCCAAGTCTGGGCTCTGTCATCTTCAAATAATAATAAAATTGCTAACAAGTAACATACCCTCTTTAAAATTATCATCTATTTATAAATATGTAGAGACATTTTTTGTCATTTAGGTACAGACAAACATCGATTTGTCGTCAACGCGTGCGGCGGGTATCGCCTCCCAAATGGACCGCATCTTCCCGCTACTTAAACACAATCAAAAATACGTCAATGTCTCTATGTAACAAGTTTAAGAACTCATCTTAACACAGACTTCAGACGGCAGCAAAAATGCTATGTGTTGCACTTTGCGTTGGGAAGCATTGAGCTGGAGGTACCACGGACCATGCCTTCGTACTCATTGTTGTCATGTCCTGTCTCAGTCATGAACTTGTCTCAGTTCAAGGCTGGACGTGCGTTGCTTGATAAGTGTCCTATTGAGTCCTTTAATTCAACTGCCTTCATCATGAGTGAATATTAATACATTATTTACCAGTTTTTAGTGGTTTATCAAAATGTCGTGTAAATGGATGATATTTTACGTTCAACAGTAGAGTTTGGCGCGAGCACGCAGGTGTACGTGCCCGGTTTTCTTTATTTACCTACGCGATACTCTTAGGGATAAAACGTAGTGTGGTAGGTAATAGAATTAAGTGACGTCTGGACGCCATCATGATATCGACTATAAGAGCAACCGCTGCTGCTTAGCAGCTAAAATTTACGGAACCACAATTTTCCAGGCGAAATCTAAACAGCATCACAGCTCTAAAAATAGCCGATTAAATAGCATATTTAATTGATCAATACAATTATAGAGTTAAAATTGGCTAATGTATTTTTAATAATTACGTTATTCGAATGTAGATATTTTATATTGCGGTCACGTAAAATGTTTAGCCATTAAATTTTGTTCGGCCATTATACCTACTACGCTGTACTGTGTGATTTTTTGGATTGCCAAATACCTACCTACTTAAATCTTGTTAGACTCATACGTAGTAAGTAGGTATGTACGCTGCCTATTAGAACTGAAATTTAATTTCATAAAGTAATATAAAATTTATTATAAAAAATGAAGAAATACCTACTAGAAATATTTCTACAGACTACCCACAAACGTCTATAGCCTTAAATATTCCGTAGTGTACGTAATGTGTCAATAAATATAATGAGATATGAAGGTAATTGATGAGACAATATTTGTGCACACATTAGTTATGACCGTCTCCCGTACCTACGTCAAATATTACTGCTTACGCCAATTAAACGCAGAGACGACAGCGGCGGACGTCGAAGCGGACTCGTCCCGAAATAAATCGCCGATTGTGGAATGCGGGAAAAAACGCAATTGCGCGCCGTTTGCAATTAAGCCGGCGCAATTAACGCTAGGCGGGGCCCGTTAATGAGGGAATAGAGGCGTCGGCGGACGCAATCAACATTAAAGATTGGCGGGAGATGCGCTCTCGGGCCCCCGCGCCCCTCGCCCGCGCGCCCCTCATTACTTATACAAAATACTTAAGACGCGTCGTCCCGCTCTCCGTGCTAATAGCTAGCGCCCACTCTCTATACCCGTCCCGCTTCGCTCCGAGCGTAATTAAGCTCGCCTCGCCTCGCTCGGCCCCGCCTCCTGCGAGGGGCGCCGCAGAGCGGGGGGGCCGCGACCCGACCGCGCAGTGTGCCGGCGACCGTCGACAGTACAACGTCGTGTACGTCGCGCTTTCAACCACAACGACACATCACAGTTCCTCAAGTTTAGTGTTACCGGTGACCCGAGTTTGTGTTCTGACTGAAGTGTTGTTGTTCCGTAAGGATACTGAAAGTGCTTGTGACTGAGTGTGATGCCGCTGACGCCAGTATAGGCCGTTCATCGGGCGATGCTCACAGGTTTTTTTTGTTTGTTTTTAAATTTTTCCAATGAGAATCTCGCTAATTGGGTGCAGGTACCATTAAAATGTATGCATTCTTACTCTGAGACAACTTCTTTTATATTTCGTGGCTTATCTTACGTCGTATTTAACTTTGTGTTTTATCTCTACATTGTGTACGTTGATGTTAGTGTTTTAAGGAAGTCCGCGAAAATTGTGAATTAACAAAAATAAGGTGCATGCGAGAAGTGCAGTTAAGTCATTCTTATTAAAAACTTTCTTCTAGAGTTATCTTACAAGAAAATAGAGTTTGTATAGGTAGGTCAATCCACATATCATTGATAGTATAACATAAATGCAGCTTAAAATGTAACATTTTGAATTCTATTCGCTTCACGTTTAGCATCAGAGTGAACATGAAGATTTGAAATCTAAAAAAAACAAATTGTAAAGTTAGTTTTTTGTACCTTTGCTGGTCATTCTTTATTCTCTATCAGTTTCTTTATTTTGGAAACGTAGAATCTTTTCCAAGTGACACATAGATACTTACGTAAAATAGGCACGATTAGATGAAGTTTTTTTATAAACGCAATAAAAATGCATGATACTCATTTTTACAACATTATTTTTCAATTCAGTGTAGTTTATAAAAAACATTTCACCCTGCCTACTGTTTTGTCGCAATGATACGAAATGAGTAAAAGAGGACATTTTTTATACGTATTTTTCCGTTTTCTAAGTATAATTTCAAAAACTATCATAAATAGGTAAACAACAAACGATAATTGACTAATCAATTAGCTTAATATAGGTAATAACATTTTTAACATTATAGATCGTGTAACTATTAGATCGTGAAATTATCAAATTAGGAATATTTCTCAAAAAGGAAGTAAATTGACTCGTCTTTCGAACAACCATTCAAATTCAAATTCGGAACGTGTCGTATGTACGTTTTATGTAAGTAGGTACACCTTCAATACACACCTGTTCTTAAGTACCCGCGTCTCTACATAGCGATTGTATCTTTCATAGGTAGGTTACGCTAAATAATTTAAAACAAAAAATGGCACGAAAAGAAATCACCGAAGTAAGTAACACTAAGATTTAGAAACATGGTAATGAATAGAATTACTACATAAAAATAGAGAAAGAATGTATGGAAGTTGTAAAGTTGTGCTAAGTGAAGGATTACTTTTAAGTTTTACCCGTGTAGAGCCAAGTACGGTGAGTTTCAGTTTAGCTCGGAATAATGATGCCCAGTGAAAAATTTTTGTTTATACATATTGAGCAAGTTACAATATTAATACTTATAAAATTTTAATAAACATCATAATAATGTTTCCGACACCGGCGTGCGTGTATGAAAAGGGCGGTGAACGTAGTAGAACCCATCAGGTCTTCACGGAATGACATATTTGGCACACGATGCTCTCTGATTACCCCGTAAGAATCCCGGTGGGATGATGATTATTAATTAATTAGGTATGGAAATTATTTTTTTTAAAGAAAAACTTGTTTTACAAAATCACTACCGTCACGGGTTTCGTGATACAACTCAGCATATATTTTTTTTTAATTAACCCGGCCATTAATGAGAAAGGTAGGTAGCGAGCGATACTTAGATACGAGAATTAGAGTCGTGTCGTTTTCAATTTTCTACCTCAAGCTTGTTATAATAATATATTTTTGTTCTTGATTAAGCATTCTTCGCTTACACATACATACTTCGGTCGTTTAACCTCGCGACCATAACGTGGTCAAGAACCATTCGAGAGCGACAAGTTTACATTATATATGAAAACAGTGTATACTGCTTTCAGAGGCCAATATAAATAATGGGAAATTTAAGAGGTGACCAAAAATCCAACTTATAAACAATTTCATGTTATTCCGCTGTTACAGCAATATTTACCGTTTAGCAATGTTTAACTAAACTACATACATATCCTTACGCCAGGTCCCTTGCGGGGTAGGCAGAGAGCACAGATTGCCAAATATCTCTATTCTTGTTTAATTACAATTTACGTCACAATTGTATGAATAGAGATGTTTGGCACTAGCTTCTATCCGTATACCCCGGAACAGTTAGTGTAAGATTTTGTATTTGTTGTAATATATAATTAAATAATTTTCCCGGTTATTAGTCACTATATTTATATTTGTACTATTCTTCAAGGGCTGACTGGTGGACAATGCTACTAGGCATTAAGTTCGCCCTTTGTATTGCCTACTAACTGTGTATAATAAAGAATTAACAAATAAATAAACTGCCGTGGCATGAAGATATCCTAATAATAATAATGATTTGATACCCAGTATATATATTGATGTAGATAGTTATGTATGCCAGTTACAAAATAAGTGTTTTACAAAATAAAATTCAAATTCAAAATCAATATAAAATTCGTCATAAACGTTTTTGGTCTATAGTTAGAGCTTGGAGTAGGAAGTTGTACCGATAATTAACTCAAAAATCAGCTATCGAAGAATATTTTGAAAATACAATATGTCACGTGTCCGCACTACTAAGTCTAAATTTGTTAGGAATTAAACATTCTCTACGTTTTCGATATAAATAGAAACAAAAATAAGAACCGTTTTTAGAACAACAAAGGAATTGTTACGTTACGTTCAACCTGTCTCGTCTATATTTAGGAACATTTGTTTGTTGCTGGTCGGAAAGAAACCTGGGACAAAAACGAAAACGTTCATTTTGTTCACAATACATAGCTTAACGACGAGCTTAACTTCACGGTTACTGTCATTGCACTTACATATATATATGTACATTTATATACACGCTTATTAATTCATATACACATCCATACATTTATACACACATAATAATATATACAAATAAAGTTTCATCATAATAAGTATAGCAAAGTCACTTCCTCTACGTAGGTACTTGCGACTAGTCGCAAGCCCAAATAAGTACGATATCATTATATATAGACAATTTATTGACTCAATATTTGAAAAAATACTTAGCATCCTTTTTTTGTTCGGCTAAAAAGAGTGTAATGCGCAAGTACCAAACTGAATTTTTTTTTTAAAATTCCATTAGAGAAGTGATTATAGACCATTTTGCGATTGTTGAGTTACTTTCAGGCCATTTACGTAAGAGAATAGTATTATTGCGAAGAGTCTGAAATGTAGTTATGTATAAAAAAAGTACTATCGTGCTGATTAAATACTTATATATTTACCTACATATTTAACGCACAGAACGCGTTGTCAAATTAATTTCGTAGAATGAAACACATAATTTAAAAAAAACGTGTAATTAAAACAGTTATAATTTCTTCGCACACAAATTATGCATTCCTTTTTTTATTACATTTTCACCGAATTCAAAAATGGAACGCGAGTGGAACAATAGGCGCGCGCGCATTCCTCCACAACGGGCGGCCATGTTGGCCGCGATCGTTTTCCCTATCTCGCTTGATTCGGGACAGATGGAGTCATTAATCAAAACGACCTTAGATCGATACCGATCGCAAACAGTGTTTAATTTATTACAGCTTCAGACAAAAGCAACTGATAATTGATATCGGTGCGTAGGCGCAAGCAGACGCGCGAAAATACGAGAACGCCGCGGCGCCACTGGCATATGGAAATCAATTCGCTTTGCATACTGTTTGTTGCTAACGAATATAGAGCGGAACTATAGATAACATGACTAACTATAGGTAACTAACTGGCTGTTGGTTTTATTTTTGAATTAAATTGAGTGCAAATTTACATCATGCTGCTTAAGCAGGTATACCTATTTTCAAAACATTGATACTTCCTTCAATAAAGCATAATCGCAGGCGTGTTCATATTTTAAACTGTAATCATCCTTTAAACGAATTATTCCCCGTTTAATATTAATATTATGCACTTTTTAATGTTTTTTTATTGAATGAAATTCGTGGTTATTGTAGGTAAATACCTACTCATAAAGTTCGCAACTTAATATTTATTATACCAGTTGCTTGTAATAGTGAATATCCACTCTTTAATTAATGAAATTAATGTATGTTAAAATTGTTTTTGTGAATTGAACGGTAATAGTTATGAGCGGAATGGGATTCCCGATTCGTAAGCGTGGTAATTAAGTGTTAAATATAAAGTACCTACTACTTTTGTTTGAGGTTATGGCGTCACCTAATGTACCAGTAGACGTAAATTAAGCGTTTATGTAATCTTTGGAGTGTTTGTCATCGCTTAGTTTACGCACATTTTTATATTTAACTCATACTTAACTATAAAAAAATTAAGATTAATATAAAATAAATACTTCAATTTTAGTCAAAATATAAGAAAAATGAGATTTATGATTAAAGCTACTTTTATCACTTATCTTATTAAAGAGTAAATAAACCTTGAAGACAAATTACGAACTAAACAAATTTCGTATCAACTAACGCCATCTAGCGGGCGGTAGAGGAACAACGCTATCGGTATGGGAATGAAGCGCGCGACTCAACCACTCGAGAGATAAGGGCAATCGTGACGGCTCGTTGAGATGGACTCGTGATAGATAGATAACGCACTGGTACCAGTTTGTATTAGATCTTGGAATATTGGTTCAAGGGGCAACACTGCGCGTGTGGACTTTGAAACTTTTTCACATAAATTGAACCATAAGTGAAATAGTTCTATAAAACCCTATTGAGTATTACTTTTATTTTTCATTATCAACTCGTATTATTAACTATTAAGTTTATGCGGCGATAGTACATTTTTCCGACGTGGCTATTAAAATAAGACATAATAATACATCTCAAGTGAGAATGTATTGATATAAATGACTTCGTTTTTTAAATATACTTAATAAAACGATCATTGTTTTATTATTATAAAACAAACATTTGTGTATCATACAATAAATAAATGGATAATAGAATGAAGTGTGGATAAGGATAAGAAACATTTATAATTTCTTTCAATGAAAAACATTCAAAGAAGTTCTTACATACAAAACAGTAATTATAGATTTGTCTGATATCTACATAAAAGAGGTCAACATAGTTTTTCTTAAACATTTTCGCAAACCAAAATATTCTTGTAACTGTGGTCATAGATTGAACTGGTAGTACATTAGTTGTAGTAGCGTAATAGGAGACAACTTGTGGTCGGAAAACGTTACCCGGGTGTGACGCTTGCCGAATGGCGCCCGCGAACTGCGTTAACGATTAAAGGCATACGTTAATATCGTCAACGAATTAACAGGACGCGTTTTGGGGAAAATAAAATAGTATAAAGGGGAGTCAGAAGTATTCGAAAACGGTGTGCGTGCGTGAAGGAAATGATAAATGTAGAATAAACACGTTAGTTTCGTAACCATAGAGATACTCGTATATAGCTCACGGTATGCTCTGCCTGCCCTGTGCCGGACCTGGCGTAACAATATATTGTGTTACTAATATGTGACGTGTTTTAATATAATATTGTCTGGATCATCCCATTGAGAGTCTTCTGTGTAGGTAATTCGCTGTCGAAATTCCGGTTCTTAGGTAGGTCCAGCCTTTTGGTCCGATCGTTAATGACATAATTGAGATCATAACGATACTGATGATGCTGAGAATAATAAATACTGTTATTAGACATGTAAGAAAAATTTAATAAAATGACTTCAGGCAGTTTACGAAAGCGTTGCAACAGCTGAAAATTGAAATTGTAGTACGCTTGTTCAACTTCTCCATACTTATTCTGTTAGTCAATTTAGTCTCTCTACCTTTGTTATCCTAAATCAATTAAAAATTCGCTTCTTATTTCGTTTATCATTTATTTATTAATATATAATATAATTAATATTAATCATTTATCGTTAAAAATCACTAAAAACATAGATACTACCTACATATTTTGTTATTTCTTACTGTTAATAAAGGACTTACATAAATGTATCTACACTTAGTCTTTTTCTAGTTACTTTTCTCTGTTTTTCTTACTCTCTTCTCAAGCACGACGTCTGCACGGATATATATTTGGTACTCAGTGCATTCTGTTTAGATCACAAGTCATCTACCGTGATGATACATTGATAACAGTCACAATAACTCCATGTCCATCTCTCGCCGACAATGAAGCAAGTACGTCAAACTATCGCGATGATAATGCCGTCACGTCAGCGACCTGAGAACACCGCCGTTTCACCTAGATACATCGCGTTAGTGTATTACAATAGCTTACAGGATTTACATTCTGCCGATTTCAGATAGATGAACCTCTGAAGCCCGATACGAACGTGTTGCATAATACGACGCGACCGATAGCGAAATCGCTGCTTTTGTATTGGAACGCGAATTTTGATGCGTGCTTTCGATAAGCGATAATGAGGTGCTACTGTTACCAATATGTATGGCATCGTTCGACATCAATCCGTTCGTTCTATGGCTGAGCGCGGCTCGTCTCTTAGAATGAGAAGGATTCGAAGGCCTTCACACGACTTTGAGAACGGTATGGAGAATTTTATAGTGTGGATATGTCAACAAGATGGTATTTCGCCGTAACTGCCAGTGATACATAATTTTAATATGCATTTTCTTTTTTCTAAAGTGCCCGCCAATATTTAAAACTAGAACCCTAGGATTCGAAGATAGACTTCTGAACCGCCTCGGAACATTGCTCTATGCTACTACATAACCCACTGTGGTATTTAGGAAGCATTTGTGAATGTCGTTTAAATAGTAATATAGTAGATATCGTAGTGTAAAATGTTACGCCCTTTGTAAAGGTTCAAAGATAAACGTAATACTACTATACTAATTACTTTACTAAAGGGTTGCTATTAAACCTAAACTAATTCAACTGAAAAACGAGTAGGTAGGTACCTACTACATAGTTCCAACGCCGTGAAATTTTAATAGTCCGATACCTATTGGTATATTCAATATTATGTTATGTTATTTCAATGTTACGTCTTCTGCATAGCCCAAAAGGGACTTAGCGTGATGAAGTAATAAATATATTAATTACACATTTGGTAAATAAAGATTCAGTAGATATAAAAACTTGGACGAGTTTGAAATTGCATGTCAATTATTTGAAATCATTTCATTGTAGCTTGTAATTTAATGTTCAAAAAGTATGTACCAACTTAAGCAAAAAGTTTAACGATCTTCATATTTTTTGCCAATAGGCCTGATTATTATTAAAACATCATCCATTTAAATGTAATATCAATGCCCGATATACGGGTAGCGAGTTGAAAGCAACGTGAATTTCCTGCCGACGTCGGCGTCCGTAGGCAAATGTCAACAAGCATGGCGATGTCGAGCAAATCGATTGCCGAAATTTAACGCCGCGTGTTCACGGACGTTGGGAAATACGTTAGCGAATTCTAACTGTCGCCAGTTCGTACGCTGCCAGCATTTCACACAAAACGTATATCGCTCTTAACGGGATATTTTGTCGATTCCTTGTACCTATATAAACGGAAATGAATTTTGAGTGCTTTATTTATGTGTTTCCTAATAGAATGACTTAGAAAAAAATATGTTATAAGTTCAAGTTACATCTAAGACGTTAATAATTCATTTACCGTTTGAATTTAGCAACATTTGACAAAACATCTTTATACGCCTATTCATAAAGACATCAATTCATCACTTCGAATAAAGGACGGACGCAAAATATTTAACTGTCCGCTCTCCGAGTCGGTTTTCTAGTTTGGTGCAATTTATAAAAACCGTTGACATCAAAAAGTTTTTCATTTTCATACACGCATATATGGGTATGATAATTTGTTTCCGGTGCGCGCGGCGCGTGCGCACGCCGCGACAAACTATTACATTCATGGCGTTAGCACGATTTGCATTTGAAATATTTCGTTGGGCCCGCGCCTCTAGGCTTCGTCGGTATTGTGCTCGGTTGAAAGACGAGGCGATTTTAATGCCTCGGTATCGAATTTCGTGGTATATTTTTCAGCGGCTCGTGCCTCGGTAGGTCTCTTTGTTGGATGTGATAATAGGCCATATTTCGTGACGCACGTGCGTGAAGAATGGGATCGCTCGAGTCCGTATGCGCCGTTACAGTTGACAAAAACTAACGGATCCTGTCCACGTTATTTCCGATTTTTATATATTAAATTGCATATTATATTACCGATAGAGAAATTCTGTCAATTGTCGTTTCGGAAAAACGTCTCTTTTCGACTCTATAAATTAATTTCGTTCGAAGACCTTGCTACGAGTAGTTCTGTGTAGTCATTGTAATTTCACGGATTTTTTTAAACTAAATAACTCAGTAATAATTGAAATTGGGACTAAGTTATTAAATTTGAACAATGCAAACATTGGTCACAGTACAGAGAATAATTAATTAACCGTCTTAGCACACTCCGTTCACAGATTTGTTAATAGTAAATTGTAATACAACTTATATATAGGTACCTATTGTGCAAATTAAACGTTGCATAAATGAATTCTATCGCTCAGCCTAGTCCTAGAGCGATATGTACCTACGTGTATAATTTATTATGTGGAAGCTTTTATGTAACTGTCAGTTAAAATATTGGTTTTATCGCAATACAATATACCACAATTCGCTATAAATCATCTGATTTAATGAAGAGTTATAAATTTTTATTAATGAAGTATTGGTCGTGTTGGTTGCAAGTGCGACTGCCGATCGGGAGGTCCCGGGTTCGATTCCCAGGTCGGGCACTACAAAAATGTTCTAATTTAGATTTTCTAATTTAGATTTTCTAGTAGTGGCTCGGAGTCTGGATATG
>DWDU01000734.1:0-17146 GCA_018245575.1 Jemadia suekentonmiller | reverse complement strand
ACAAATGCGTTGTTGTTTTAGATTTGTCCGCATCTATGGAGATAAATAAAATTGAAGTATCTGTTTGTAATATTTAAAAAAAACCGCTTTATGTATATGTATGTATACACGTTACATATACCAAAATAACATTTATTACAATTATTATTGTCTGTATAGAAAGACAGACAAACGTCTGTCTGTTTGTTCCGGCTATTCTAAGGAACGTCAGAACCGATTTTGACGGGAATTTCACTGGCAGATAGCTGAAGTAATAGGAAGTAACTTTTTAAGAATTTTTTATTTAAGAATTTTAAAATTCCACACGGACGAAGTCGCGGACACAGCTCGTATTTCACAAAATCCATTTTATTAACTGTTCATACTGTTTAAAAAAAAACTAGTCACTTGATTCTTGCATTCAGTGCAAAAACTAAGAATATATGTACTATATATTCTCAAATTCGCTTATTCCAGGTGATAATATTAAGAGCGACACACAAAAATTCAACCGTTTAATCTTATCGCCCGTCACGCAGCATCCTCACACGTAAAAACACTTAATTTCACAGCGTACAAAGACCCTATGGAATGTTACCTACATCTGTATACATGACTACTAGTGTACAATGAATCACAACTCGAGGCAGACAGGGCGAGCGACGAGTGTGTAGGTGTACGATGTACTCACGGCGTGAACGGAGTTGGGGTCGGACAGCCAGTTGTTGTACATGGTCTCCACGTACGCCGAACTGGATCCATTCAGGAACGGCTCCGCTGCCGTCGAACTCTTGAACCTCGAATTCACCACCACCGCGGCATTCTGTATGGAGAATAATACAAGTAACATAACATCACGCCTGTATTTCCCCGAAGGAGTGGTACACTCACACGATTCACCTACACTACATTTGCCGTGCACCGGGTACAAATGCAGACTCCGGACCACTACTAGAAATTTCAAGTTTGAAAAACTCAATACCCGACCTGAGTGAGTCCAAATGTACCCATAATAAAGACATACCAATGCCTTCTCATTTATAACCTCTAATAAGATTCAATGTGATCGGTGCCATCGATGTACAGTATGAGAGAAAAATCACCTGATAAGTGCTGTGTCGACGATCGAAACTGGAACTTGTAGTCCAGCAGAGTAAAAAATGAATTGCATATTTCTCTATATTACAAAACTGAAATTATGAAAGCCCTAACCTAATTTATATTTTGTTCTACTCGCGTTTACATAACGATCAGCTATCGACTCGAAAAATAAGAAGAATAATAAAATAACGCTTAGCTAATGTTCACATTTTTAGGCAACTATGAAAATCCCAACAGACACGACATACGTCATCATCGCCCGCGTGCTGCGGAAACTAATTGGCTTAGCAACACGCACTGCGCAATATGGGTACAATACGTTTGTAGCGTCGTGACTTGTGTCGCGACTTATTACTAGTAACCCACAGATAAACGTGTACACACCTTATCGGCGTAAAGGGGGCTCGTCGTTCTGATAACAGCAGGATGTACTAAGTGGGTTTTTATACATTCAATTAAAATAATTCTTTCCACATTCGACGTAAGCAGTGCGTCACTGCGCACTTCGGCCGGTCCAACACATATTCTACTGATACTATTGAAGACTGTATCTACGTTTGTGGAGTGAAAAATATTTCTAGAAACCGAGATAATTTTCTGTTTGGTAACAACCAGCGAAGGTATGAAATTGCGGGCGTAGTCTACGCAAATGATCCAAATGAGAAGCAGCTTATACAGCTCAACTTTAGGCGGGTCGATTTAAGTACGCAATGACTGTTCTATCACCGGTTAATATCTTTATCGCGCACAAATGTCAAATTTTATGAAAGATTTCCTGGAAGTATAGTCTACAGCCTACAATATTATTGGTGTACGCCATTTATTTCTATAAACTTCAGAAAATTGTTCTAATACAATAATTCAATAATTCGTTCGGAATGAAACGATTAGAGCAGATCACCGGTAACAACTAGGACTCATAAAAAGTCGATTATTCATTAAATCGATTCTAAATTGAATTTGACTTTAGTGTTTTTAATTTTTTCAAGCATCCCATTGTCATCGTAATTCAAATTAATAATAGTCTTAAAAGTTTTAAATTAAAATGTGGAAATGAAAAGCAGAACTTTATTGCCAAGACAATAAGGTCGATTGTTTCCATAAAGAACACAATACATTGGTAAATTGCCTTAGTCATTACAATGGACTTCTTCAATGCCATCAAACTATGTATATAATCAACTGTTCCAACGCAATTGAGAACTAAAGTGGTATTTAAACTTATTGACGACATGCTGAATTGAAGAAAAACAGGTGAATTATATAGAAAACTTATATAGAAAGCTCATTAAATATCTTAAAATTATTAAGCAATATCAAATTTTAGTCAAATTGGTAACATTTATACACAGGTTGTGTTGTATTCAATTCGGTTGCTAAGTTGTTCCATAATTACATATTCCACTATTACGAGGATAGAAAGAAAAGAGCAAAATCCCAGCATTTCAAAAGTAAAGTATGGTTATAATCATATCACATAATGAATTTTAATACTTATAAGGCTATGCAAATGATTTACGGATTACAGTGTCAAACGATAGGTCAATGTTATTGTTTTATCATAGTTTTTATCTGATAAAAATGAAATTTTATCAACGACACCGAAGTCTAGAGGACAAGAGTAGATAAGATTTTTTCTTGTCAAATATATTACCTTAACCTTAAACTGATACAGGCAAAGATATATATTTTATAACATAAAAAAATAATTGGGTTCTAAAAAAATACACGACATTGATGGAGATGGAAAATTAAGATGTGACGTTAAGGACCAAAATCTCAGTTCTTTTGTTTTCTTTAATAGGATGATGTTTCTTAATAAACTTCTACTGATTTACAGATGTGTGTCTTCTGTGATATACCCAAAGACATATTCAGTATTCACACCAATAATCAAACAACTGGCAAAACTTTATATGAACAAGGATTTAGAGAAAACAGGCTAAACCAATTAACATTTCCATTTACATGTCATCATAAAAGTTGAGACTTAAGCCATCATGTCTTTTTATTGTCAGCTTATGCTTTTTACCTGCAGTTTCTAAGAGATAGCGCATATGAAATGGAAGTCTATAAAGTAAAATGTGCTCCATAGCTAACATATGAAAAATGATCATGTGAAGTGGTTACAAATCTCACCTGTGGTTTGTTTAGAAGCCATGACGCAAATCTTTCAGAGTTGCCAATTGTGTTTGACAATTTGAAGACCACCCTTGCACGATGCATGATTATTTCCTTTATGTTATACTGCTTTCAAATGAAAATGTCGTATTGATTCTGTGGACAAGAAACATAGCTTGTAGCTATATTTTGAAACATGCAACATCTTTAAGAAAAATTATAAAAGCTAACATCATACCTGTTATCCCCAAATATGTAAGCAGAGGAATGTAGAACACATTTCACCAGTTACGTTTATGTCCCACTATGGAATAAGTTTTGAGCCTTTTACTATACACCAGGCATATATCCAGACTCTGAACCACTACTAGAAAATTTAAAGTAGAAAAATTTTGTAGTGCTCGACCCAGGGATAGAACCTAAGACCTACCGATCGTCAGTCTCACTTGCAACCAACACAAGCAACGAGGCAGGCAAGAAAAATCACAATTAATTAAATAAAGTACCTCACTCTCAATACATCTTGCAAACACTTTATTTACCCAAATAAATAAGAAAATCAAGTAAACTAGTATACATATATCAGCGTCTGAGGCAGAGTGGATAGAGGAGTATAGTGCACTCCCATGTTTCACCAGTTACATTTACATCCCACTGCGAAATAGGTGACGGTGAGTCTATTGCTGAACACTGAGCATATATCCAGACTCCGAGCCACTACTATACTATATAAGTTGAAAAAGTCCAATAATGCCTGACCCAGGATTTGAACTCTGGACCTGCTGATAGGTAGAGATGCTTGCAACCAACATGATCAATGAGGCAGCCAGTGAAGGAAAACATTACAAGGAATCTCACACACCTCAAAATACTTCATAATGTTCTTTACGGCATGTGAAATCTACAAATCCACACTTGACCGGGGCCACGGACTGTGGCTTTAACCCTACAAATTCTGAGAGAAGACACTTCGAACAGTGTAATAATAAAGGAGTTGAATATGCTGAAGAAATATACATTTCCATGATTGAAGATAGATTCACACCAATCCATAAGACATTTAATGGAACTGTTCTCAATTACTAAAAAGATTGTTCAAACAAGTGTGACTGTGAGATAAAAAGTAATAATAAAACTGTATGTAGGTCACTGTGACCATTACAATGCCAAAGTTACTGGCATCTTGACAATCTACATACACTGGTATATAGCTTTGAGGTCTTAGCTCATTAAATACGGTATAAATTTAAAACAAAATGTGATTTGGGAAAAATACTGACATTTCACAGAAACTATGTTCAAATAAAGATATATCATATAACACTTGTAATCCTCAAAGAGGTAGTCCGAGGAGTGTAGCACAGTCACATGCTTCATCAATTATGTTTACTTCCCACCATGGAACCAGAGGTGACTGTATTGCCATACACTGGGTACAAAACCAAATTCTAGACAGTACTATCTGTATCTGTAGTAGAAATCTGTTCTCCCTAAAAATTCTAAATTCGAAAAGTCCAATAGTACCAAACACAAGATTCGACTCCTGGACAAAGACCTCTCAATCATCAGTTATGCAATCCAACCACACAACCATTGAGGCACTCATTATCAGCAAATTAATATCAGAACACTTAACACTATTGATGTGGATTGACTATTCGTAAATACTCTTCAATTCTTTTATGCAATATATACAGTATGTAATATAATTTTAATTCATTATAAGTAAGTGGACACTTCCATTACATCTTGACACAATTGGCAGGCTTCCAATACAAATATAGATCTATTTGACTATATTACTTTGATATAAAAGTCAATCATTTAAAACAATACCACATAATATTCTAAGGCAAAATGGTAAGTTGAATTTAGTATAGATATATAGAAATACATATTGACAAGCACATTTTTTTGATTGAAATAGAAGGTTGAAAAACATATATAATGTATGTTAGTAGATATTAATAGTAAGTAGTAGTAGTAGTAGTAGTAGTAGTAGTTAGACAATGTAACTGGTGCAATGTGGGAGTGTAGTACCTCTCTTCTCTGCCAACCACTTCGGGAATAACAGGTGTAATGTTTTTTTTGTTAGTAAATGAAGTATGGCAATGTGCTTAGGCAAAATACTTTTTTGTAAGTGTTAACGCTAAACATAAACTTCAAAATGTATGTAAATGACAAGTGAACTAGCTTGATTAACCATTACTTTTCTACACCTTATGTCATTTCCATATATTTTAAAGTCAGGGTTTGGTGTTAACACTTACAGAAGAGTATTTTGTTTAGGCCCACAGATATGTAAGGATAGAGATAAATGGTGGTTGGTGCTATTTGCCTACCCCTAAAGTCGTGATGTAGTTACATAATTAGTTGCAGATTAGTTTCATTAATGATGTTGAAGTTACAAAAACACTATAAATACATAAAAAACAGCTATGAAAAGTAAATTATCATAATTGTGAGTATTTAAATCGTGTTGCATAACAATACTCCTCTCATTCCTATGTGTTATTGAAAAAGTTAGCTGATTTAATATTTCATACATGTACTATATAATACCTAATGTAATACAGAAGTGAGTGAGTTTAAGTTACTTTTAAAATATACAACCACATATAACAATAATTTTAAAGAAAAGCTATTACTATAACATAAAATAAATGTCATGGTATCCATGAAGTGAATGTTTTTTTTTGCAATTTCGATTAAGACATATGTAGTTACATGAAAATGTTGACAGGAAAGACATACCTGTTTCATCCCATCTTCAAAGGAAATAATATTGCAATAAAAAAATAGGAATATGTGACGTAATGTACATTTAAACCGCAACCTCTATTTCAAATATATATTCCATTCTAAACTTATTACGCATATACTGCACATCTCGATCCATGGTTACCACTGGTATGTCAAGGTTACTTTTTGATACAAAAACGCAGAAAAATTTAATCATTTTAAAGTTTTAAAAGAAGTTAACCATGTTTTTTTCCCGAGTATTATATATTGTAATTAAGAATACCTCTGATACGTAGATAAAAACATTTATGACGATAATTAGGTTGTGACAGATTGCCATCGTGCCTTGCAGTTCCAGTGATCGATATATTAGACGAATTTATACTTGCTTATAAAATATCAGCATCTTACCTAATTCGGAGTTATCCAGAAAAGAAATATGATGTGTGATCAATACTGAGATCCCGTGATTCAAGGTTATATAACACTCCTTTCTATTACGTACAAAATGAAATGTTAGCACTATGAAACACTTGTAATTTCAAAAATTCTATCGTTCATGTGAGAAATTTATATTCATAAAGTGTATTTTAATCTAGAAAAACATTACCTTTGACACTATTCGGATAAAATACTAAAGTACGCAATATTAATTTTGAAATAATTTAAAGAAAATATCAAACATCTTTCTCGGCCGTTTTGTGCTTTACTTTACTTTCCACCGTTCTCACGGCATAGATAAAAATGAGAGGGAGGAGGTTGAAAAATTGAGTACCAAAGACAATAAACGTGTTTTTTATACTTCCAAATGAAAGCAAAAATGATTTTGAAATTAATACATTTATATTTATTTTATATTGGTAAGCAACGTAAAAAATATCAGTTGATGATCAAGTTAGACTATAATACTTTAACATCAGTCAGTACTTTCAAAAAACTATTATTTAATATTTATCATCTGCACCGTACGGTAGAATAGTTTTATATTTTACTAACTATACACCATGATTTCATTTGCGTATAAGTTAATATTAATCATAGACGTGTGATGTTAGAGACCAGTGCTTAGTGCGCGAATAAACAAGTTAACACTTCGAACTTCATTAAGTATATTAATAATTTAATATAGATTCAGAATATGATTTAACTCTAGAAAAGCGTAGACTACGCTTATTTATGCCTTATGATTTGCCGTACACCGTTTAACATGACTAAAATGTTTGAAATTTCAACAATACAAATCGTATAAACAAACCGAATCATACAATAATAAATATATGAGTAAAAGTAAGAAAAAATTGGGTGCCATTACAAATGTTCACTCCTATAGCATAACAGATATGACAGATTTTGGCATTCAAATTGACAGTTGTTTTATGACAGTTGACGTGTTGATCAAATACTGTTCTATTAACTATAATGTAAAATCAACAAAATTATTTCGCATTGACATAATTAACGAGTGATAAGAATATATAAATTGCTTCTATAAACCTATAGGTAGGAAATTAACTTCTTTGTATCAAGAAGGAATCATTATTATTTACGTAAATTGCAGTATAAAAAAGATCAATATGAACAGTATTACTGCACGTCTCCTAAAAATACCCAAAGAAATTAGTAGAATAGGAAAATTTCGGATGATTGGGAATTCACACAAAATACTGTCTCCAACTGCTCTGAATTCGTATAGAATCCATCGCAACTATTCATGTACCAAGAAGTTTTATGATTATGAACATTTACGGCAGCATTCTTCAAAGTATTTGCTGTATTCCTTACTATTTACTACTGCTGCGTATACATCATATAAAATTTGGTAAGTAATTGTAAGGAGAGTTTTTAAATGACATTATTATAGTTGAGGCATTTATTTACCAAATTGTTAAACTTGCTATCTGCTATATTTGTCCTAATGCCCATCTAAATTTATTTCTGTAATTAAAGCAGTGGTCATATTGCACTAAGCTTTGGGGAACCAGGTGATTTTTGGCAAGGCCTAACTACTACTGAATAGTTTAAAAAATCCATCCACTACATTTTGAACAGTAAAACTTCAACAACAAAAACAACTTAACATGATGTAAATTCCAGCACACATTCACCTTGAGCATGTTAAAAGTGCTGAGTACAATTGGGTGAAAATGTAAGTATGGGGTGTAGGTTGTCATTTTATAAAGTGTGACAGCATTTGTAAGTACAAACACACCCTATACCACAGGGTTATTATCATCACCAGCTTCTTTAAGTCTACTGTTAGACATAGCACTCCCTTAAGGGTTGTTTGCCAAAAAATCCCATATTACTTTGGTTTACATAACATAGCATCACTATAGTAATCCCCAAAAAGTAGGCAAACTTACACTCTTTTGCCTACTTTTTAGGGATTACATAACACTTCCACAATACACCAATTACATTTTGTCTTATCCATGCCATATAGTGATCTATATGGCATGTTGCCACATATGGGACCCAAACCGAGACTCCAATCCATTGCTAGAAAATTCTACTAAAGAACGTTACAAAAACCAACTTGTACCTGACAGGGGATCTGAACCCAAATCAGCAGTCAGTCATAAAAACTTGACCAACATGGCAATGGCAACATGGCATGGCAACATGCCACTTGTCATTAATCACAATTGTACCAGACATGAAGTATTTGCACTACTGAGATCCAGTACATTACATTACAATTCAAGATGTCTGCAGAAAGACACACTAATTGAATATGCTATATGTATACAGGTTTTTCCATTGTCTATAACAACTCTGCCAATGTTTAATTTCAAATGCTTCTAAAGATAATTCATACATTTATTTCTAATGAAACTTCTAGTTTAACTTCAATATGATTTAATGTAATATCACACCTGTAATCTCCAAAGAGGAAAGCAGGGGAGTGTAGGACACTCCCATGTTACATCAGTTACATTTACAATACATGATGAAATAGGTAGTAAGCGTCTTGCCATAAATTAGGCACAAATCTAAATTCTGATTCATTACAAAAAATTTAACTAGGATTTGTAGTTAAAAAAATCTAGCAGTATCAACCTAGGATTTGAACCAAGGGGCCCTTGATCAACAGTCATCTCGCAACCACTTAACCAACAAGGCAGTTACTCCTACAATTTACTTATATTTCTTCCATATGTATATGTAGAAAATCTGTTAGAATTGTCATTCAAACAATGGTCTTGTTTAAAGGTTGAGAAACCAAGTATTCCCTGCCATAACGGCTGCAGAAGAGGTAGTTGACACAAATTCAGACAGTGAAGCTGACACCAGAAAAAAAAGATTTCGAAAAGAGAAGATTGGCTTCCGAGACCGGAAGGTATTATTAGCATTAAGAAAACCAAATTTCTTTTGATACAATGTTTGATATAGTTTTTAATTTACCAATTTTTTATAATCCTAGAAATATTAATTATGATTGACTTTGAGAATGTGAAATGAAAGTGGATAAACTTATTAGAATTATAATGGGCTTTAATATTTTATTAGGTTGTTTAATTAATTTTTTTATTTATTATTTTGTTATTAAATATTATTATTTTATTTTCATTTTTGTTTCTGAACATAGATCATTGAGTACGAAAATCGTATGCGATCGTATTCAACGCCAGATAAAATATTTAGATACTTTGCCACTGTCAAATTGACTTATGGAGAACATACAGAAGTTTATATGACTCCTGATGATTTTTTGAGAGCCATCACCCCCGGCATGAAGCAGCCTGATGGTACTTTTTTTATTATCATAAATATTTTCGCTTAATTAATATATTCCTTCTCATTATTTTTTCATTCATGGGATGAAGGGGATAATGCTTGAACTCATATAGTTGTGGTGTATTAATATTTTCAACTATTGACTCGGTGTTCTTACTGTTCCATGCATTAAAAAAAATTCAAATACATATTATAAAAATGGCAGTCTGTAACATCATAAAATAATACTAATAATAATATTTAAAATAACCAAATTCTGTACACTTGGAATATCTTTAATATGACCTGCAATGACAACTTTCAGCAGATTGCCAATTAATCAATTTGCTAAGAAAGTTGCAAAACACTCAATAAATATGTTCTTACTGTGCCACAAAAGTCATCATTGCTCTGGCATAGTCTGGTCATCATTACTTGCATATGCTGGTTTGAACCCTTTCTGCAGAACTTAACAACTGTCATTCAATGACAGCGTCCAAGTGTTATCACTTATAACTTTTGCTCATCAAAGGATAAAATCTTTTTTAGAAGGTGTTCACTAAGAAAAAACCACACTGAGTGTAGTTCAATTTTATTGATCCATAGTGAACTAGAATAGTCTCAGCTCAATAACCATGTATAAGCTTCATTATATGTCAACACTAATTAATTATTCATCACATTACTAACAAGGCCTCACTATTATCATTTGGTTTGGGACGCCGCCGGATAGATCATCGAGTATGAGAACCGCATGCGTCAATACTCCACGCCGGACAAGGTATTTCGATACTTCGCCACCTTGCAGGCTCAGCACCATGACCAGCACGAGGTGTTCATGACACCTGATGACTTCCTGCGATCAATGACACCAGGGGTCAAGCAGCCTGATGGTAATTAACAATTGATGATGCATTCCATTAACTTATGTAAATACATAACATATTTGATTTTGCTGTCACATGATCATCAACAACAGGTTTACTAATATGACTAGAGTATTATTTGTGATTTATGACGATATACATGTATATTATAAAATGTGATATTGACAAACTTATAAATTATGGGAGTTTTTAACATTTATCCTCATAGATTGTTGATATTTTTTTAGTATGTTATGTTAATTTTACACAACCAATTTGCTTGACAGGATTGGGGTTAGATCAGTACAGAAGATATGATCCAAAGGTAAGTTTGTTAAGTAAGAAGCTGTGGTATACCTATATGTATAATATATCTGAGATAATATTAATTACATCATATGTTCTATGTGATTCCGTCTTTATATACACAGTGGCTACACACAAAGAACTATTGGAACCTTCGAGAGGACTAAAGTAATATTATTATGACTGTAATATAATGAATATTGATTTTATAATAACCAAGTAATGAATATTCTAAAAAAACGCGAATTCATCTTAATTATTTTCTTCTCGTTAATTAACTTTGCACTATTGTAACATTCTTTAACAGAAAACCTCAAATATAATAAATATTTATTATTTTAACATGAATACGTTTGTTACCAATGTACAGCTAAATAAATTTTTTATATTATTTGTAAAATACTAATGGAGAGGCACATTCAATGGAATTAATGCAACTTCGTTTTTGTTTTATTTAGTAATAATTGGAGTACCATTAGAAAAATTATGATTAACTAAATTGTTTTGAACGATCGGCTGCCCAAGATTATTAGAAATTAGTTTGTAATGCATGGCAAATTGTTAACTTGTCGCATTTTGAGTGCTACAAGTACTCTTTAATACCTCAATCAAAGTATTCGTGTTTCTTCAGCGAAGTCAGCAAGCTGTCGCACTCGCACCTTCTTTCAAGCCACTCACACCTCTTTCTTGTCTTTTCAGAACATCGATGAGGTACTGTCCCTTCTCTTCTTCTCAACCTCTATATCGCTCACATCTTCTATGTAATATCTCTTTTGTATTTGCACAGGTTTTTGATTGACCCCCACCGTGCTGAACCACTATTGATTGGCACGTCTATAAAATTTACGCATCTTAGTTTCAATAGGTTGCCTAGAGATTTAGGTTTTTTTTGTAGGCTAATGCGTTCCTATGCCTGTTGTTTTATTTATAGCTGGTTTTATAGTTTCAATAGTTTCGTATCTAACTTTAGAACTTGGTACTTATTTAACACTACACTTGGCATGCATCCTCACGTATACATGTTTCTCCTTTTTCATTTTTATTTCGTCTTAATTTGACTTCTACATCTGCTGTTATGCTAATTTAGTTAAAAATCAACCTAATTTATTTTCATGTTTATAAAGATTAATAAAATGGAGATATATTGAAAGTTACATTCATTTAAACTAGAGCTTGTGTCATGATAGGTCTAGGAATAGAGAATTAGGTAGTAGCTTAGACTTCTACTACTAGGAAGTCTTAAAAATCAATTAACACTGGTCGTAATTTAATGGCTTTTTAATTAACATCATATATTTAAATGTGATTTCTGAAATGCTTCGTGTTTGTATAATGTTTTTTTGTTGTATAAACAGAGCATCAGCCAACGGCTTAACTTAGACCTGGATGAAGATTCCATCTTCTATAAGCTCGGCTCTTCGGGACTAATCACCTTCAGCGACTACATTTTCCTACTGACAGTGCTGTCAAGTGAGTTTTTGGTTTTTCTATCTATTTATTGTAATGAAACACCATAATTTACTGTAACGTGTGGATAAAATATTTATTTTCTCACATAACGGCTATAAACATCAGTTTCGTACCCAAACATTTCGAAATCTGTGCCATATATTTTTAAAAGATCGTCGAGCATTTCTTCGTCGAGCTGACTGTAGTAATATTTCAACAAGGCGGGTGTGTTCTTCCCGTCGCGAGACTTGTTCATCACAGTGCGAAGTCGTGTCCTGCGGTCCCTCACCCTGCGCTCCAGCACGTGCCCGAGCCCCAGCTGCTGAACTACGTAGGCCGAATCTCGGGATAAAGATTCAACTTTGGCTATCACACTGAAATTAACTGCGCACGGTGAACAAAACTGATAATACGGTGCCCAATGCTCATCGAACGTGAACGCGCGGTCTTTGGCCCTATGTTTTGCTATCAGATAAGCCACAAATTCGTAAAATGTTGGTCCGAAGCTCTTTATCGGCCCTAATACTTTCGATGCCTGCTCCCTGTGTTCTGCCACAATTGTTCTCGCCAGCTTTCGGTAATACGGCGGCGTCACGTTTTCCAATTTGTCCCGGTAAGCCGATAGCAACCTCACGAAAGGTTCCCGTACGACCAGTAAAGAAATAACGCCCGGGGTGTTGACGGCATCGCGGAGTTCCTCGACGCTTGGCCGCGGAAATTTTCTTCTAGCCAATGTTAGCGGAGTGTACCTTGTTCGCGCCAAAAATTTCTTGTCGTATCCACCTGAAGCGTAAACGATGTGTACCAATTAGTTCCATCGCGTGGGAAATTTTGAATGGAAATCAAAAAATTTTAGGAGTCCCACGCTTGGGGCATACCTAGAATATTGAATTTATATAGCCAGGATGAACTCGCCGCTTTGAAAATATTGCACCACACAAGATTGTGTGCGTGATCGACGAAAAATTCCTTGTTGTTGATGGGTTGTGAGTACAGGGAGTGTAGGCGGCAAACCTCCTGCACCCTCGCCACTCGGCCCTCCAGCTCTTGCAGCGTGACGTTGTCTGGCTCCAGCGACTCGTAGTTACCATTCACGTCCGGCTCGTCCTCGCCCAGCACCGGACCCTGCATCTACAAGCACGTCAATATATAAGTAACACACATGTACACACTGATGTGGTATCGACCATGTAAACAAAACATTGAGTTTCCATGTTACCAGCCACTTGGTGTAATTGTCAGGTACAATCGACCAGTCCTTCACTGGCGCGTTTGCGTTGCTCTTGAATATTGTCATTTTCATCACCACCATATACAACGTGGCCCAGAAGAGGAACGTCGCCGTTTTCGCTCCGCACCTCAAGTATTGGTAGGCTTTTGTTTTTATCCGCGTGCGGACCCGTTTCGCTGTTACTATCATTTCGCCGCGTCATGTGGCAGTGATGAGCGAGGTGAGAATAGGACAAGAAACGGGACTGAGAGGGTGCGAAAATGGACAGTGAGCGGTTTAAGTAACTAATCACTTGAACATTGTATCGGTGTCACTTCGCTCGAGTGTAGGCGCTTGTGTGCGAGATAGAGGACCAACTACGCAGCATCCGCGCAAGGCTCACGGAGCATGAGCGGACTTAACGATTTTGCGAGCCCGTCCGCGACTCGTCTCCGGACCGCTCCGTACACATTACGCTACGTAAATACGTTTTGTTTAGACGTCGTTCCGGATTCGTACCTATATCTAACGAATCTAAGTATACTTCGATTGAGAACGCATCGTAGGGAATATCTTTTGCTCCTATTATTAAACGTTGAACGTAACTAGTGACCATACAATATCGGACGAGGAAAACATGTTAAATATTTATATTTAAACACCAATTAATTAGTGTCATATGTTATCGCTATAATACCTACATGTATCAACTGCATACATATTCTAATTGACTCCTATTAAAAGTGAATACCAAGCTATATACACCTTTGTATTTTTGTATACAAATAAAAAACGTATTATCACGCCTGTAATCCCCGAAGACGTAGGCAGATGAATGTAGAACATTCCCACGTTTCACCAGTTACGTTAACGTCCCTCTATGGAATAGGTGGTGAGCCTATTGCCATGCATCGGGCACATATCCAAATACGAAAAAATAAATAATTCTCACGTTTGATACAGTATCAACTACATTTTGGTATTCGCACAGCATTGGAAAAGATATTGATTTCTATAGTAAATTTATTAATAAAGGCACAACAAGCAGGCATTTGCAGCTGGATATATATTTTATATGCAATACAAAAAAGACGTAACATCACGCCATAGTTCCCAAAAGAATGTATGCAATACAATTTGTTAAATACTCGAATTGTAGTACGTGAAAAACCCAGGTATATTTATTTTTAGTATCGTTTGCTAGTGTCTCGCGTGACGTCATGTCGATCTCATCGTCAAACTTAGTCAGCATGTAAACGTGGAGATGTATACGAGTACAATGAACACTTTTGTTATAACGTAACGTCACAAATGGTACTACACTCCTCTGTCCACCCCTCGGGATAAACACAGGCGTGATGTTGAGTCATGCGAACTACACATTGTCCAATGTGTGATTATGTTTCTCTACAAGCCGTACCCGATCATTTGCCACCTGCACGCGGTCCTTTTGATGAATTAACATCACCATTTATCAATTTAAAATAGTTACACTGTTGCTGAAAATCGCTAAGGATATAGTCAAAAATCGGATAATATGGTTTTTGTTATGCTCTTACGACACGTTGTCATTAAGGATTGACTGGGAGAGAATGCCCTTAGCATTAAAGCATTCTCTTCCAAACAACCTTTTGAAACGTTTGGCACTGTCAAATTTTATCCACTATCATTATCAACCCTTCTCTGTCACCCTGGCCAAGCCCTGAAACAACACGATGAAGAACTCTAACATAATATACAGATTTCCTAATAAAGTTCTCGTCTATGTAATATAAATTTTCTAAATAATTCCATAACGGTGTGCAGCGTCGCGGCGTCACTTCGAGATCGCGTTCCGCATGTTCGACCTGAACGGCGACGGCGACGTGGACTGCGAGGAGTTCGAGAAGGTGGCCGCGCTGATCCGCCAGCAGAGCAGCATCGGCTCCCGGCACCGCGACCACGCCAACACCGGGAACACCTTCAAGGTGGGCGCCGGCCTCCAACACTTCTGCACCTACAGGCACTTGGCGTCATGTTGTAATAATAATGATTGGATAAACAAAAATCTGCGCTTTATATTGTAGTTACAGCATTTCGTACACGCGGACAGAGTAAATTGTGCTTACTGTACGGCTAAGTTAAAATTGACTGAGATTAAATATACATAGGTAGGGTTGATAAACATTTATTACGCAATACAGAAATCAATTAGGTTTTAATCTGAAACCGTGGTGTGCATGAGCTCACGAAAATTTACGAGCTCGATGAAAAAAGACCAATCGGTCCAAAAGCAGATAAGATAATTTCGTTTTGAACATATTGTACGAATGCTTATTATTATGTGAAATAGTTCCAAATATAAAAGAACGATGAGTGTAGAAGGAGCACGTCAGGTCTATAAGAATAGAAATAATTGGCACTCTTTGCTCTATGCCTATCCAGTACCGGACTTGGCGTGAAGATATAGTACTTTTGAACAATTTTAGTAGCAGTAATAACTCGAGTACCATGAAATAATTGCTTAATATTTCATATTCCACTTTACAGGGCATAAATTCAGCGCTCACGACATACTTCTTCGGCCCGAAGCTGAATGAGAAATTGACGATCGAGAAGTTCTTGGACTTCCAACAGCAACTGCAGAGAGAGATTCTGTCCCTCGAGTTTCAGAGGAAGCAACCGGGTACGATAAGATCACTACTCGTAAGACATTCTGTGTCCGTGTGCGTGCGTGTGTACGAGGGAGAAAGAGAGCAAGAGAGAGAGAGAGAACGTATGTGTATGTTTATAAATATATTAATAAAATTGAAAAAATGCTCTCTAAGACGTGTGAAGTCTGCCACCCCGGACTTAGCCAGCGTGGCGGACTATGGCCTTAACCCTCCCATTGTAAGAGGAGACTCAAGTTCGAACAGTGGAACGATAAAAGGGTCGGAAAAAAAAGAAAAAGATATATATTAATTATGCGCTACGTTCCTAAAAGTATTGTACTGGGTTGTCGTTACGCTTACAGACGAAAATGGCCGCATAACCGAAGCAGATTTCGCGGAGCTGCTGCTGGCCTACGCCGGCTACCCGGCTAAGAAGAAGGCTAGGATGCTGAAGCGGGTCAAGAAAGCGTAAGTCAACTGGATACCACTGTAGGGCACGAGTGTCTCAGGCAGAACGAGGAAGTTCAAGGCCAGTAGAATTAAAGTTATTTGCCTGTAAAATATTAGCAAATTCGTTATAGTTGCGTTACTGTAATGCGCGATTTTAAAAGTACTCGCTTGTGTTAATTGTATGATAAATTATCTGGTAATTTAATTTTTTTTAATACAAATCAGGCAACCAGATGAAAACTTGACCAATTAGTCGACATACAATTCATGCTTGTACGTATCGTATAAATGGCGGAAGAAGATTAAAGTGAATCATTTATTTAATTAAGATAACACGAGTATGCAAGGGATAAATAGTAGTTTTTTCGCAACGAAATGTCGAAATGATTTTGTGAGGTTTGTAAAATATTTGGTACTCGATGTTTCTAGGGAACCTGACGTAACGTAAAAAACACGTAACATCACGCCTGTAGTCCCCGAAGAGATAGGCAGAGAAATGTAGAACATTCCCACGTTTCACCAGTTACGTTTACGTCCCACTATAGAATAGGTGGTGAGCCTATTGCCATGCA
>DWDU01000733.1:0-17147 GCA_018245575.1 Jemadia suekentonmiller | reverse complement strand
TAACATCACGCCTGTAATCCCCGAAGAGGTAGGCAGAAGAATGTAGAACACTCCCACGTTTCACCAGTTACGTTTACCTCCCAGTATAGAATAGGTGGTGAGCCTATTGCCATGCACCGGGCACTTATCCAGACTCCAAGCCACTACATGAAACAACCAACACGACCAACAAGGCAGTCACAAATAAAACGTAATATACTATAAATGTTTAAAAGTTTAAAAAATAAATAACGTTTATATAAGTTATTGGTCGTATAGGTGTAAAATAAATTCGTTCATCACCAATCATTTCCTTTATTGGTACCGTTTTTGGCAGGGACATTGCTGGCCAATTCTTCTCAGACCATTTCAATATGCACAATGTTTAGATCATAATATTTTTATTTTGTTCGTCGAGTCGATAGCTGGTCGTGTGCGGTCAGCCATCGTGGTGAAAGGATTAGTCGCAATGTCCAGGGTGAGCCGGGCATTTTCGTAGTTGATCAGACATAGTCGCCGCTCGGAGAGGCCCCTTTCATGCACCCCATTTTATTTATCGTGACCACAATTAGCGTGTCTAACTCCACTATCACACATGCTCTCACACCTGAGCGCCATCACGGTCTGTTTTCAGCATACGCATCCAGATTCCCTTCTACAGCTTTCTTTACTATATTTTATCATTTTCATTCGCATTCCATTACTACAACTATTTTACATGAATCTTCTTGATCATAACGATGAGATGAGTTATTATTGTCGATTTCCCCTTCCAAGCGAAGGAGAAAGGCATCGCGTCTGTGTATGATACTCGGTCGACTTTTAAGTTTAAGGTCACCTTGCGACCGGTTTCGCTTGTTTTTAATACACTTTCTATGTATTCGCTTATAGGAAGATACACACTTGTCGTTCGGTTATGAATGTTGGAAGTTGGACTTTAGATTTAGTTTCTAAGACTCCAGGTTTTGCTGTTAGTTTATGAACATTGGAAGTTGGACTTTAGATTTAGTTTCTAAGACTCCAGGCTTTGCTGTTCGTTTATGAACATTGGAAGTTGTACTTTAGATTTAGTTTCTAAGACTCCAGACTTTGCTGTTAGATTACAAACGACTGGTTTTAGTATAATTGCACTTTTAAAAGTGTAGTTACATGTAACTGTTTGCGTTATCCGCGCTGTTCGCGATCCGTTGGGCTTTAAATGTAAACAGTTTGCACTGGTTTTAAGTGATTTACAATATGTCTTGATATAGATATGTACTGATAGATAATATGTACTATAATACGTTAAAACATCGATACGTGTTGAGTGGTCATTGTTTTGGGGTGTCCAATTAATGTTCTTTTTTAATAAATCAAATAATTATATACATATAATATTTAGTTATTTATTTAAAATATTGAAATATTTAGTCAGCTGATTAAACTTATTAACGTTTTATAGATATCTTGTATTTATTTTTTAATATTTAACGGGCGTGAGACATTATGATACAATAGAACAAATTTTGTTTACTTTCTCTTGGTTGGTTGTAATAATAAAATGTGATAAGATATATATCCAAGTATGTGATATACCCCTCATGGGAGGCGTTTGTCCAGCAGTGGGCTGCAATTGGCTGATGATGATGATACACCCATGACAAGCAATAGGTAATGATAATGAACTTGAGCTCCAAAATTCGTTAGTCGCGCATGTGTAAATAGCCTAATGTTGTATCAATGCTATACTATGTATATATGTATCTAGCTGTTTATTTCGTCTGATTTTTGCCATTCACTCGCTAACAATTTTTAAGTGCAGTAGATTTCACGATTGCTGATTTTTTTTCCATAATGGAAATGAAAGTGATTCGCGCAGTTGAAAGGTTCTTAAGATTTATTAGTACATAATAATTTAATGTTCGCAGCAACGAAGAAGTGAGATGCACGAATGTAAAAGTCGACATAATTTGCATTTAATCAATTGTTACATTCTAATGTGTAATTTGTTTTTAATGATTTATTATGTATTTATGTAATATTACTGTACCTTTTTTAACAGCTGTAATGGATGTTGGATAGTGGTTTAAAATTAAGCCTCCCATTTTGAGTATCGTGCATTCAAGTCCTGACTTGGACCTTTTTCTTTATAAAACTATGTGAGATTTAAACTGAATGTCATTTGCTGGAACTATAATATGAAGGAAAAGATCCTGAGGAAACTCGCACACTTTAAAGATCTCCATAGTATTTTCCATTATGTTCTCCGTACGATACTTTTTATATTTATAATAAAAAATATATAGTAAAAAGATTATATTCTCCATTATGTTCTCATGGCCATTTCCTTGTAAGGGAGGACTCGTGTCTAACAGTTGAACGATAAAACCGTTAATAATGTTTTCCTCTTAATTTCAAGTACGGTTTCTGACAGATTTACTTTGACTGAACGCCAACAGGCAATAGTTCATGACAATGGGATAATCATGGAAACTAGCAATCATTTATAATTCAAGAGCGAATAAGCTCTGGGGAGTGCTCATAATCCTGGTTCTCTAACGAACGTGCATGTTTACGAAATTTCAGGAGAACGTATGGATGTCGTGTTGCGTGCCGACCAAGAGGTTGGCGGGTACTGGATTCAAGTCCGGGGGCAAGGAAAATGTGAAGGTCTATCAGCGCACGCTATGTTGTTGTACTCTGGATTTAATTATACTTCCATGTTGGAGGATCGGGTAAGCATTTAACGTTATTTTATGTATGTATATTGTTCTATTGGCACATATTTGAGGGTTTTATTTGAATCACTAGATACATTATGCGATCTTAGAAATATCATAATAAATTATCCGTATAATTAGTTCTCTATTGACAGCCGATAGAGAGGTCGTGGGTTTAAATTCAGGCTCGGCCACTTTTGGATTTTTCTAGCTTAGATTTTCTATTAGTGGTTTGGAGTCTGTTTTGTGCCCGGTGTATGGCAATAGACTCACCGCCTATTCCATGATGGGACGTGAACGTAACTAGTGAAACGTGGGAGTGTACTATAGTCCTGTGCTCTATCTTCGGGGATTACAGGCGTGATTTTAGTTTATTTTCAATATAAACTCTCAATGTGAGTGTAGGCTTCGGAGGTTCCCGACTCCCCTAAAACTTTAATAATTATTCTCTAATCCCTGTTTAATCCAGATACGTGCCTAAGTCTTTTTCTCACCCGGCTCTTCTTCATTCTTCATTTCTTTTTAAATAATCTCTTCGTTATTCCAGAAGGAAATACTGAATGACGTACAATCCGATGAAGAATCTATTATCTATGGACAGAAACTGCAAGATCTGAAGGATTCAACGAAACCAATAGACAATGTCAAATCTATCTATCTTGGGATAGATCGAAATACCGTACAGTTTAAGGAGAGCGACAACGATTACCGATACCTCAGTGATGCTTTGCCGATGAAGCCATTCTATCCTGCTGAGCTCTGTTAGTATTTCCGATTTTACTTATTACTTTGATTTTAGCGAAGTTTACAATGTTAATATTTTGTGAAAGAGATTTAACGAATACTACAATAATATCTATGTTTCATAATTTACGTTTGTTTACTTTTCTAATGACATTACATACTTTTAATTTGATTCAACTAGAATATTTGCTGTATTTACATATTATTAAAATGGAGGTTGATGACATAAAATTAGTATTAAAATTCTATATGTTATGCTATCTTCAAAACATGTTCCTGTTACCTGTCAATACTTATGTGTCTAGCAAATGATATACTTCACTTTTCTTTGGGTTTGGGTACAAATTTATGGGATTCAACTATCATTCTATTTCGAGCCCCCTCAGAGAACGCCTATGTCCAGCGGTGGGCCGCAATAGGATGATAATGATCATGTAACATATCCTTTCACACTTGAAAGTGTATTAACAACTTCAGCTACAAGCAACAGTGTGATACAAATAAACGGAAAAAACTTCTTGTATCCAAACACGCCGATATTGTTGAAGCCTAAAGACGTGAAGTCGGACATTATTTGTTATGTCGGCGAGGAGAAGGCACACAAGCAAACGCAGTGCGTGCAAGTTTTAAAAGTGGCAGACAAGGAAACTTACGAGCTGGCTTTGGTTAACGAAGGTAAGGGATTCGCATCAAGCTAAAATGATTTATGTATTGCCCGCGGTGATAATGATGTAGTCGTGGAACTTGTAATGTTCGATTGTAGACAACTTGCAATGTTATGTGATATTACGGGTGCAGCTGATGAATTGGAGTAGATAAAATATTACTTGAATAGCTTTAAAAAGACCTTTATTATAGATATATGTTTGTATCTTTTTGATAATGTGTTGTGATAATTGTGCTGTAATTGTATTCAAAGACATAATACCTTTTCGATGGAAACACTGAAAAGATTTGAATTGAAAGCATTTGAGACGACTGTAAAATTTGTGTTTCGAGTTTTGCACCTTCAGAACTCCCAATACCTTATCCTAAAGATATTATTGATGGGAGTTTCCACCAAGCCAGGGGTGGACGTCTGGTACTTTTCACTCGAAACCTTATAAACATTATTTCCGTTTACTTTTCAGGTTTTGGCAGTAACGATTCTTATACTTTCCACTTACATGGCTACAGTGCTAGAGTTATTAGCACTTGGCAGAATCCTGATAAAATTCCCATATCGAAAGAAGATTTCTATAAACTTGCCGCAGAAGGCAAAATTATAAGGTTCGTAAGAGTGTGACGTAATATACAATTGTACGTAAATATTAATATCACAACATCTTTCAGAGAATAGTCCAAAAAATAATGCTTTAATAAATACTGTAACAATAAGTAAAGTCATTTTACTTATTCTTACAGTCCTTGTCTTAGCACTAACTTTCGTTACCTAGCTTGCTGTTGGCGATATCTATATGAAATGCTCTTCTTTCATATTTCTCATTTACATAAATTACCTATGTTCTCTCTATTATTTAAATTATTTAAAGCCAGCAGCGGACTCACACAGACTGATGATGATTTCAAGCTTAAAACAGCTGAAGTTACATTAATATCATATGTCCTTTCCAGGAATGATCGCAATCCACCTATGAAGGACACATTCACAGTGCCCAATAAAGGTTTTACCATTATACAAGTGAAGCCCGACCGCGGCGGGGCCTGGATGCTGCGGTGCAGGTCGTGCGGGTTCTTCGCCCTGCCCGTGGCGCTGCTGCTGCACGCGCCCGTCGCCATACCGCGCCTGGTGCTCGCCAGCTTGCCCACGTGTGGGAACTACAGGCCGGCTGACGTTCTCTTAAACTGATCGACTGTGATACTCTGAGACGGTGTGAGCTAAGAATTCAAGAACCACAAGTGGACATGCAAAAGTATTGGATGGGTTAAGTTTAAATCATGAATTAACAATCAATGATGTTGTAATTTTTCAATGTTATTTTTCGATCTTACCAGATTTGGAAAACCATACAAATGCTATTTGCTGTCTTTCTTATTGTGAGCGTGTTGTGGAACTAAATGTAAAACATCAGCCGAGATCGTCTTTGTTTCTGACGCTGTGGTCAATGCTTTTGTTTGATCCAAGCAAATACTCATTCGTGTGTTGAGATGTAAAACTGTCACGCCTCATAATGGCTGTCGGCGAACATGTAAAAGACGTGTTAGTACAAATTCGTATAAAGTTTACATTTAAGTTTAAGTCTCGTGATATTATTATAAATTAACTGTACACTTAATATTTATTAAAACCTTTTATTTACGGTAACTTTGTTTGTTCTCATTAATATTCTTTAATATTTTCGCTAATGAAATCGATGTAGTGTGAAACTTTCGTATAGACGGTTGGAGCTCCTTTTTCACCGCACGGCGATATCCCCCACGAGACGACACCGAGGATTATTGATCTGGTCTGATCACTGTCGTCTTCATTCTGTACATTATAATCGTTTTCAATATAGTTGTAGTCATAATCCCAATCGAGAGGATCATTTTCTGTGTTCGTGTCGTTGGTTCCCGTAACGACTTGAACCAGGGGTCCTCCAGAGTCGCCGTTGCAGGCGGCGCCGCGGCCCGCCAGCGCCCCCGTGCATATATTTGCATCCTTGTCTAAAGGGTTGCTTTCGTCATCGTCCTTTAATTCATCGATGGCTTTGTAACATTCTGAAATGCGTAAAACAAAATGTTATAGCATACACAAGGATGCAATTATAATTCATTAAATTTGGTTTATTAAAATTTTAATTATACTATGCATTTTAAAACTTGTTTAAGGATAATTCATATGTTATAATAATTAGGATGTTAGTTGTGTCTGTTTTAATGAACCAACTTTACTGTAAATAAATGAATTGAATAAAGCAACTAATTGAGAGAGCGATTGAAAGTGCAATTATTATTACATGGAATCAAATAAACACCTTCGTATGGTACATATTTGACTTGTACCTCTTGCAGTCTGTCCGGTAAATCTGGTAGGAACACGGTAGTCTGCAGGGCTCCCCAGCCGCTCAGAGATAGTGTGTCGCTGTTTATTCTGTTGTGGCGAGGTAGCCGCGCAGGCTGCACTTGCTTTGTGAATACGAATGGTGACCTCGTCCGCAGCACGGCTACGTCGTGCGGACCCACCCCGCTAAAATACGAAGGGGTAAATATTACTTTTTGGTCAAATTTCGCTGTTATAGTCAGTTTTTTGCTGTAGAACATAATTAGTACGAATCTCGATACATTGCTTTTGGTTCTACATGGAAAATATTACTTGGCTAAAACAATAAATACTTTTGTGTTAAACTAAACATTTTTAGCCACGACTGTAGTTAAATTACATTTTCTAGTAGTGGCTCGGATTCTCTATATGCGCCCGGTTGCATGGCAATAGCTTCACCACTTATCTCATAGTGGGACTTAAACGTAACTGGTGAACCGTGGGAGTGTTCTATACTCCTCTGCTTACCTTCGGGGATTACAAGCGTGATGTTACGTAAGTATGTAGTTAAATTTACGTTTTTAGCCTGGGTATAAATGTTTTAGCTGTTGCTCTAAATTTTTATCATAAGATTACCCTGAGTACTGCGGATGTGGAACCTTTCTTGAAATCGACACAATTTGTGTCCCCCAGCCAAAGTTATTGACGTCGTGAGCCCCGGCGACTGCGTCCATGGGCAGCCATCTGACCAAAAACGATTCCTTAACGCAGTGTGCCGCTGTTAGTACCTAAAATATAAAATTATCTTCAAACGTCAGACCTGACTGTTAAAACTATTAGGGCAATAAATTCGGTATACAAAATTGAGAACAACTTGGGATTGGTCGTGTTGGTAGAAAGCGCGACTGTCGATTGAGAGGTCCTGGGTTTTAATCGCGGGTTGGTCACTATTTTTCTAATTTATATTTTGTATAGAGGGATATAAACGTAACTAGTGAAATGTATGAGTATACTATACTCCTCTGCCTACATCGTCCGAGATTTATTTATTTCATTTATTTATTATAATCATTAAAACTACATTTACCATTACAGGTAATCCAATTCGATAGAGTAGTAGAAAGAGAAATGAAGGCAAAGAGACAAAAACATCATAATAAATCAATTTATGGATAAATAGTCATGTTAAGGGCGTGAATTACGTACTATTTACTATATATAATTAGGACTAAAGTACTGTTGCAATATTTACTTACCCATCTGTCGTTTAGAATCGTACCTCCACACATGTGCATACGTATCCACAGGAACCTCAGCTGCAGGGATACCAGGTAAGGGTGGCTGTTAGGCTTGGCTTCATGTCCACCCACAATTTTAGATTGAGGCACTTCTACAAATCCACCATTGATTTAAATATTGTTTTATCATTTAGAGATTGTGACGTAACGACCAAAAAATGATAATGCATTTACTTAAGGAACGAATATTGAACCTAAAATTAATTGTGATATGATAAAATTTCGTTCCAATGCTTTTCAAAATGTAATTGGTAGATAAGATGAAACCTGACCTATTGCAAATGTATCTTTAATCACTGTTTTCTTGGAATATTATTGTTCATTGTTAATTGATTTTTTTGCATAATTGTACTTTGAATAAATCTTTCTATTAACCTTTCTTTCACTATAATAAAGAAAACGATACAAATCGTTAATTGTTCTAGTAAATTTTCGGGAAATAGCCAGGTCAATCTCAGGCAAAACTCAAAGATCACATTTTGATTTATTACAATTGTTAGTTAATACAGTTTATACATATGCTTTTCGTATTTCTTTAATGTCATTATTATTTTCCAATTAACATTAATTTTTAAAGTAAGCCATTGATATTTTAAATTATGACAACGTTTGAAAACATAGTTTTGTTATTAAATATAAACAATTTTATTTTAAACCGGTATTCTCTATTTAATTTATATCGGTTCTTAAATTGCTTGCTATGCACCACTGTAATAGATTTTATAAAACCCAACAAGATCCACCTATTAAAAAAAATATTATTTCAACTAGAGATTTTGTGGTTTGATTACCTGTGGTGCTTTTGATGAATAATGTGAATATTACAAGCACATTGGCGTTTAAGTTCATGGTGGCGACTGTTATGTACTATGCAATTGATTACATGTTATATAACGTCTTCTTATCTCAACGAATATTTCAATTTTACAGGAGACTGCAACTGTTGGTGCGTGCATTTGAAAAATAATGTAAATTATTGTATTACAAATATGTAAGTAATAAACGTTCCAGTACGTTCAAATATGAAAACTATTTAGGTTTTATCAATAATATGAAAATATTTGAAATATTACAGCACATTTTCAACACCGTATATTACTTTGACAAATGACTTTCGTTGCGATCTTTTTCAAAAAAATAATGGTTAGGAGGATACACCGTTTGCATGAAAGAGCAGGTAAGTGTAGGGAATAGTTGAATGAAGCGTTGATCAAGTTGATATAGAGAAAATGATAAAAAACGACTGACATGATGATGATTGATTGACTGAATGACTTAACGACTCACAGACTTGATGGGTGTAGGTACCGAGAAAGACAACAATTCAGCTATGTTGATCAAATAGCGCAGATACAGGCTAATGAAAAATTTGAAGTGTACGAAATTAGCTTGCATTTATGAAGACAGGGATGGATGGAGACAAAGCACATCAGGTCTCTAAGGAAAGGCATATTTGGCACTCCATGTACTCAGCCTATTCTGTAAAGTATCAGGCGTGAAAACAAAAAAACAACAACACGTAGAAAAGCAACATTTATGTTTTCATTTAAAATTGACCGAAGCACGACGTGGTAATGGCACACTCCGAACGATACGGGTTATTAAAATATGGAGTGGGTCAAGTATTTAGTGTAATTGTGACTTAATACTTGTGTATACAGTGTAAAAATTGCGTAGAATACAAAAAAATATATATGGGACAGGTGAGCTCAATTATTATGAACATATTCGGTTCTATACTGGGTTTAGGTGGAGACCGAAGTTACTGTTGTCCTTGCAAATCTGATGTGCTCTTTCTACGAACTTTTTTCTCGAAGATTCTTATTATATGAATATGATTTTTTTATGGTGTATTTATTATACATTTATACTTTTGTTCTACAGAAAATCCGAAATCTGCAAACATGAATCAAAAGTGTCACTGGCCATTTAGATTTTTGACGATCAATAATTCAGAATATGGATTGTCTTTCGTTATATGTAAATTTTTGACGCTGTCTTCTTCGTGCCTTGTTGTTTTCTTTTTGGTGTGACAAAGATAAAAATATATTCCAGATATAGCACACGCACGTCCAGCACGGGGATTATGGGCAAACATCCCTTAGGCTATTCCTATGTCCAGTTAATACCAATAATATACAGAGTTTAATACTATGTATACAAAATTATAGAAGTGTCGCGAGATATTAATAAATGCGATATATACACACGCCCAGCAGTATCATGCAATATAAATTGTAATTGTAAGATCATATTTCTATTAGATAATAACATATTACACATTAAATTTCGTTCAATCACTGACATATTTTTTTTCTGGCGAAATTGAAATGCTTCATCTTAGTATCTTCTGCTTATTATTTTAAAGTATAACTAATATCTTTTCTACGCCCCATTAGCGGGACGCCGTGAATCAACGGCAGGACAAACAAGGTTGGAGGCGTAATTAAACAAGAAATTTTATTAAAAAATATTTTTTAATTTATAATGACTATAATCGCTAATATCTCTCGAAGAACACCAGTGTAAAACTTAAAATTACGTTAAATAGGAAACGACACATACAATCTAATATAAAATCATTATTATATAAAAATATATTATTGAACGTTTCGTGAGTATCAATATATAACTAAATTATGTACTGCATTAATAAACGTATGTTTTTTTCGGGACAGTCCGTCTAGTTCGGACGTGTCCCAGGCCCTGCTCCCGCCGGCGGGAGTGCTCAGAGGACGTCAAAACTATGCGAGTTAAGCCGGTACATGATTTAATCATGATAGTCAATCAGACTCTACTAAGTATTTTCATAGTTCCGTTTTCTGTTAAATAGTGAAAATACTTATAAGACGTATAAGAGTTCATTTTCAATAAAAACTATAATAACAAAGTAATAAAAATAAAAATTGACGTAATTTATGAGTACATTATATATAAATAAGCAAAATAATCAAAGTTAATTCTGTACATACAAAAAAAAATTTAAAAATTGCCAAAATAAATAGTAAAATTACCAGCATAAAAAAGTAAAATTACCAACATAAAAATGTAAAATTACCAGCATATAAAGGTAAGATTACCGACATAAGCTAGTAAAAATGGTTACTTAAATAACAAATAACAATGTCATGTTGTCTAAGGAAAGTTAGTTACATACCTTAATATATAAGTAATATCTTTCCGCGTGGCAACCCTTCCACAGAAGCATATTTTGCTATAAAATAATACTCTGTGTCAAATTTTTAAGTAGCTCTACAACATCAGGGCTCAAACTCGGGCTCGGTTTAATGTTACTTACTCATTAATTAAAATGTGAAACGTTTTCGTGACAGGTGTCATCCAATCTGATATTCCAATTTCAAAATTCATTGAATGTCATAAATTTTAAACGACGCTTCACTACGGCAATTACACTTCATTTAAAGAATTGAAATTAGAAACAAATTGATTATAATCTAATACATGAAAGACGCGAGATTGAATTGTTAAAAAATGTTAAATCACGAACAGATAACTATCATGAGGTTGTATTTCATTTTGTCTCATGTTTTACTTAATGTTTATATGTAAGTATCTAAAACATGACCTCAGTTTAAGCCAAGCTCGAGCCATTGCCGAGCATAGAAAGCCGGTACCTCAGTCCGTGCGACGAGTAAGAATATTTCAGTCAGAAAACAATGAGGTGCTTACAAACTGAACCATTATCAGTGATGGTGATTGAAACAGCGAGTACCGTAACATCATTACGGCCTCAAGTACCTTGTTACTTGAGGTATACAGAGTCATGTACGTATTACTGAAATGCATCGCACAAAAGTTACTACACTTACGTGAATTTGAAAAACAAACAAAAAAATAAACATCAAGTTTTTCCCTAGAACTCTGCAGCGTATAATATAAATACAGGATAATGGTACTTTTGCACTTAAAATTATTCATAGCTATATGTAGTATATGTTTGGTTGTATGCAATATACAATACATCACAACTAGTTGTTTAAACACCTTTACTTATCTTATATATTATGTACAATACTAAAATTAAGTAACAAAATACATCGAAAGTACCTATAGTTTATATAAAAATGTTGTATATATTACGTATGTATGTATGTATATCAGTTCGACAGCGCAGTGTATATTATGTCTCGGAATTTTATTGCTCAGTTGGAACGTTAAATTAGATGTCACATCGAACGGTTAATGAGAACTTTGGTTTCTAACAGTTGCAAACTATAAGTTCATTAGCTAACATTTTTTTTTGGTCCAAACAGCACCATTAATTAATATCTATTTACATATATAAAAATATTTCGTTCGCACGTTGTTCATATTTCAACAACATGATAAAATATGGCAGTACGCGTTACGTTTGAATTACTATCACTCGTTACAGGTATCAGTGTTTACTGAACATTAATGATATGTTGTTCAAGCTAGCGCCAAACCTCGGCGATTATCGTAGACTCTCACAAATCCGTTTCTAAAGGTCTTGACGAACGGAGTTGTAATTTATATCATAACAAAGTACCATAGATTGTAGCTATGCTACGTAATAATATGACCTTGCTATACCTAGACATGTTTTATTGCTATTTCTGCTCATATATTTTGACGACGTCAGAAAGAAAGAAATAAATATTTTAATTACATGTGTCGTCACTTGAGCGTTACTATAGAAATGAATTATAATACATACGAGTATATCATAGTATTCCTTGCTGTAATATGTATTGCAACTTCGTCTTTAATGACCTTAATGGATAAAGCGTTAGTTTGAACAGATCTTTAAGATGTTGAATGCCAGTAATATGCTAGTACAATGAGTATGGTACAGAGGGCAGCGTCGGTGGCGTGATTGTCGGCAAATGGTTACCACATCTTGGGAAGTTCGGCGGGACAGGCGGTAGGTCTCGCTGCGTCCCTATATGTAATATTAAGTTCATTCCGATTACTATGTGGTAGATGAAGTGACAATGGAACAACCAGTATCCTGGAATAAGAAAGATAGGGTTACAGACGATTAAGATAATTAATATTAAGAGTTATATGTAACGCTTGCATACAAAATGTGATGGTAGATTTGTAATAAAGAACAGAACACTTTAAATGGAACAGTGCCTTGAATGAAGATAGTGATTAGTATAGAAATGAGCTTTTTCTAAATTAATCACTCTCTTCACACGGCGACATAATATAGATCAATTTACCTGGATTGTCAGCCTTTAGCCTTAATACAACATATCCATTGTTAGGAACAGCCAGGGTGTCTTTTAGAGGCGGGAAATTGTACTGCCTGTGCAGTAAGCCCTGCCTATCCAGGTCTAAGGCGTGCTTGAGGTTAATTTTCTTGATGTTCTTGTCCGGTGATCTTCCCATGCCGATAACGTTGTATGAAGTACCGTGGAGGTGGAAAGGATGAGACAGATTTGGAGATTGAACTGAAAATTAATAATAAGTAAATACGTACATACGTTACTAAAATCATTTATGAACTAGGTATTTTGAAATAAAAATTACAAACACGTAATTGTTTTACAGAAATAATATTTAGTTGCTATGAAATGCAGCGACTGCCTAAACGTTCGCAATGATTTACATACGAACAATCAATTATGAACGCCAAGTAACACTTCCATAAGTTTTTTAGTGCTGGACTTAACTGAATAATTTGGATTTAGTGTCGATTACTAAGAATGAATTAGTTCCACATGTACTTTGGAATAGATGTCAGGTGATATCAGTAACTTCAAGCGTCTTACAAGTAGTATCGTCAGAGACAACGAAGTAAGTATGGTGGAAGTTCTGTAAGATGTTCCCGGTAAATTTGTGTAGTGAAGTAAATCGAGGAACATTATGATGTTACCTTCATCGACAAGAACGATCTCGACGATGGAGTTCAGAGGCACATCGATCATGTGGGTACAGCGGCAGTCGACTGGACAGTTGGCAGGCCTGTTGTCGCCGTTGCAGAAGAGGTCGGGGTTCAGTTCGTGCATCTGCGACAGCGGTGGCGCTGGCGCTGCCGAATACGAGATCTCGTCTACCAGGCTGATGAGATGATCTGCCCCCGGCGCCACTGTGAAACAACATTGAGACTGTTAATAGAAAAATCTTCTAATGCTTCTTTCATCTTTATGTTACTCGTTCACATGATATAAATCTTTAGGAGCTCCAACCGATGCCATTTTCATTATCATCAGAGTATCGAATGCCCTGTGGCCACTTTTTCCCAAATGCAACCATCGTGAGAAAACATTATTGCGATTTTTGAGATATTAGTACTGTAATGGGAGGAGGGAGTATTCTACACTCCTCTGCCTACCTCTTCGGGGATTACAGGCGTGATGTTACGTTTTTTTTTTTAGTACTGTAATATAAAAAATGTATTCACCCAAGAAGTTCTTGTATGTGTTTTCCTTGAACAGGTCCTGCGGCTTGTAGAAATGGAATCGAAATGGGAGGAATATTTTGACGTCCGGTCGTTCTTGCAGTATCGCCTTGTCTATTGGCTTCGCTGACTTCAAGTTGCTTACGCACACTGCATCGTTTCTTGGTTGGTCGCAAATGGCGTCCAGTGGGTTTAGAATCTAGATAAAACATAGGAAGAAATTTGTATGATGTGTACGTAATTAAAGTTAGATATATAGCATTGGTCTTTATCAATATCTTTTATACTGTCTTTATATACAAGCGAAAAATTCAAATTTACATACAACCTGTAATATTGTCTCTGGTGTTACACAGCCATGCGTCTTGCTGATATAATTTCCAATTAAATTACAATGTTTGTGAGCTGTAGTGAAGTTTGTTCATTTACACACTACAAGTGCTATACTACTCGTACAACTATTTACACCGCTAACTACTCTTGTCTTTTTGGTGGTCGTGGATCGTATTTTATATGCATAAATTTTTTAGATTTCATATTTAATTTACGCTTATGCTAGGGGAAATAAAATAATGTCATATTTTAATATATTATATTAATCGGTAAAAAAATTTACAATTTTCTTACAAAAATATGGATAAATACGATTATCACGTGTGTAGCAAAGATCTAACTGCGAATACGCGATTTTTATTATTAATAAAAAAATAATTATTGCCGACAAATACATATTTATTGGTGGACTAGGAACTGCCAATAGATTATTTATGCAATGCCTTGGTAAGCGTCGTATGAAATAGATATTCACTCGCATCCCTTAGGTGTAGTGGTAACTGGAAATGGTAACATAATCTTGGATCTAGTTTCTATATTAACATACATGGTTTTCGTACAGTCTTGTTAACGGCGACGTGCAATATGTTCAGTTCAAACAATCATTACCGTGTATCGTGTATTTACAAGTATTGCAGAGATTATTTACAATTCCTCATATTCCGATCGTATGCATGCAACGAGATTGTTAGTGAAAAGGTATTATATATATCTTACATTTCTAAATATGTATTATAACACGTAAGAATTCAATATATACACGAAATAAATATCCTTGGTGAAATAAAAAAAAATTAAAAAAATGGCAAGTAGTTAGTTACAGAATAAACGCATTCACAGTACAATACAAAAATACATTTATATGAAAAAATACATTTTTACGTTGTACATATAGAAGCCTCAAACAATGAAACATTAAAGGCGACACATTAAACATAACCGCATATATCACCAAGTATGGCATATTTATACAGATATCCGTTCGAAGTAACATGTATCACCATTAAATAAAATCATCACCGACTCTCATCATGAACTCTACTGAAACATTCGAATACAAAGAAACACATTTGGTAGAGTCGAGCACTTCGAATCTACCGGACACATCACACAAAACAAACATAAAATTACACTTAGTCAACATTATTAAACCAACTGCTCTACCAATTTTTGCACGTACGTCAATTGACAATGGTTTTTAGGAACAGGTCTAGTTTATCGGGGGCAAGTGGTCCCCACACGTGGGGAAGTTGGGAGGCACGGGAGGGAGGTCGGCTTGAGTGCCTACTTGGAGCACGACGTTCATTCCTATAACGATGTGGAACAAGAAGTGACAGTGGAGCAACCAGAAGCCGGGGTTCGTGGCTCTGAAACGGAAGATGACGTATCCGTTGTTGGGAACCGCGATGGTGTCTTTCGCGGGAGGAAGGTCTCCTTGCTTGAGATGACGCTCGAGCAGCCCTCTCCTGTCAAGGTCTAAGGCGTGCTTCAGATTAATCTTCTTAACGTTCTGGTCTGGTGACCTACCAATACCGATAACGTTGTATGCGTACCCGTGCAAGTGGAACGGGTGAGATAAATTCTCGATTTGAACTGAAAGTGAAATCGATCGTTAATAAATAAATTACTTAGAAGACTTAGAACGAAATTTATCACACGACTATACGCGGCATGTGCGCGATAAAGAGTAATTAAGAATCAGTTAGGTGGATATACCTTCGTCTACAAGAACCATTTCCACTACAGCGTTGAGTGGAATGTCCACTTTATGTGTGCACATGCAGTTCTGCCCGCAGTCAGCTGGTCTGTTATCGCCGTTGCAGAACTGGTCCGGGTTGATGTCGTCGTATTGACTTAACAGTGGAGCGGGCGGGGCCATGTACGAAATTTCATCTATCAAACTTATCACGTGGACTCCTTGTGGTGCCACTGTGGAAAATCGTTGATGTCAGTTGAAATTTTTACGAGCTTTTCTCAAAAGCGGACAGAAAGTAAACCTTACCTAAGTATCTGTTGTAAGTGTTGGGCTGGAAGAGCATCTCGGGCCTATAAACGAAGAAACGGAATGGCAAGAAGATCTTGACGTCGGGTCTCTCTTGTAGGATGGCCGGATCGATGTGTCTGGCGTTTTTCAATTGGCTAACACAAACTGCATCGTTTCTCTGTACATTACATCTTGCATCCAAGGGGTTCATAACCTGAATAGTTAGTGAGGAGAAAGGTTCGTGCAATTACTAATAGTACGTGCATATTCCAATCTACTATAATTTCTACTATACTCTGCACTCGCTACTGACGTACCAAATGCAAGTTATTCGGTAATAAAATCATTGTTCTACTTAAAATTACCGGTTGCATACCTTCATACCTCAAATTACTTTGTTTCTTTCGCTTCATAAACTTTACATTGTACAATATATCATACATCCAATTGTCAGTGTAATACTGCTTCACGGTAAAGTTGATCAGGCGAAAGTATTGAAACTTCAAATTAAATTCAATATACAATATTATTCCTTTGTTTTGTAAGTGCTTTGATACTAACTACTATTTAAGAACAACTACTATGAAAAAACAATGTCATCGATGAGATCCATGTAGAGATGTATTTACAAATTGTTCGTATGTATATCTTACTACTTTTAACAGAATATGAAACAATATTTATAATTGACTGCCTCGTTGGTCGTGTTGGTTGCAAGTGCGACTGCCGATCGGGAGGTCCTGGGTTCGATTCCCGG
>DWDU01000732.1:0-17149 GCA_018245575.1 Jemadia suekentonmiller | reverse complement strand
TTTTCTTCAATAAATTCTGTTGACCGTTGCGGTGACTTTCTTCTTTTATTTTCAAGACCTCACCGCACATTGTCACACTGGCGCCCATAACGTGGTTTCTTGATCACTGATACTCTTTAAGTGGTTGGGTTTTGTCTGGTTTTGCTTCGCAAAGTAATTGTGTGTTTTGCTTTATTTTTTTTATTTTTGTGAAACGTTATTTTTTTTTGGTTGCATAGTAACTAAGGTGTACCCCGACATCATTATTTTTTTAGTTAAATTATACATTATTATAGTAATTTACAACAGTAATTCGGATTGTTAATAGATTTTCGGTTGCCAAATTGTGGTGTATTATTAATTACTTCATTATAACTTTAATTGAAAACCGGACATTAATCTGTGTAATTTAAAATATAGCTCTGTCCTCCAGCTACTCTGTGCATTGTAGCGACAAAAAAAAATTGTTTACGACTTTCTTGCATACTAGGGCAGTTGTACACCGGGTCTTTAGTCATTTTTGTATCACAATTACGTATTATTTTTCTTTGATAGTGGTACATATTAGTTACAATTATTTAACAGCTTTTTATTTATTTTTGTGCATTTATTTTTTTTTCTTTCTTTTTATTTGCAGCTTTTTTTTTTTTTGGCGAACCATAACGTTCCTTAGTGTTCATTTTTTTTGTAACAGAACGGAGTAGGTGATTTAAATACTGCTCAACGCGTACCTTTTTGTGGTGCATATACATATTTTATAAAAATGGAGTTTATTATAAAATTTTTATCGTTACAAAAATCTGAACTCGAATACGAGGTTTTAATTAGAGGCGAATCACCTGCTGGCACAGTTTTGGAATTAAGACGACAAATTGCAAGATTAGGTCCACTTTTTCCTTCGGAGGACATTCTTGAAAGCCCACTCTCTATTACAGAGGACCTTTCAGGTATTGGTGACGTTCTTACAAAAATTCAGGATCTCTTGAATTCCTCCAATAAAAGCAGTCATCAGCGTGCGGAAAACCTCTTATCTCACCTATACCACAGATTGAACAGAATTGCAAGTGACGACAAGACTCACGCTGCATATGATAATTGCGTCACTGAGTTTAAGTCCTTATTAAATAATTACTTATCGGTTAAAGACACTAGCGTAGACAAGTTAATTCCATCAATTTCCAATGTTCATTTATCATCTTGTACCCCGCCCCTAAATATTAATGTTACTTGCGACCGCGGTTTGGGTAGTGATATTAGTAAACTTAAATATGATGGGAAAACTTGCGTACGTTCTTTTATACAACGTGCGTCAGAGCTAAGCAAGGCCAAAAATATTGAAGATTCTAAATTATTGACACTAGCAACCGAAATTTTCACTGGCGATGCTCTGCATTGGTTCCGTAGCATCCAAGATCGCGTATCAGATTGGAACGAACTAATAATTTTTCTCAAAGCAGATTTTGATAAACCTGACTTTGATTATAGGCTACTTAACGAAATACGAGCCAGGACTCAGGGTGAGTCAGAAAATATAGTCATTTACTTGTCTATAATGGCAGGTTTGTTCTCCCGACTGTCAAAAAATATTTCAAAAGAAGACAAGCTTGAAATAATTCTACATAATATCAGACCTTGTTATGCGAATATTTTAGCAGCTAACGCAGATATTAAAGATATTGACACTTTAAGAACGATCTGTCAAAATTTCGAAAACATTCAAGCTCGTCTCTCTACTTTCCATGAACCTCCTAAAGCGACATCAAACACTCTCGCACCTGAATATGCCTATGCTGGTCAAGGTTCAAGTAAAGACTCATTTAATTTAAAACCACATTTTAATCAAATCCTACCTTATAATAATTTTACTACAAACAAAAATATGTACAATAAAAATAAAACTTATCCTAATAAAAGTAATGAAAATAATTATACTAATAGCAATAAATATGTACACGCAATACAAGGAATTGCTACACGAACACTTTATTGTCCTCGTTGTCGCAATAATACACATAATCTCCGCCAATGCGATGCAGATAAAACTAAAATTTTCTGTTTTAATTGTGGACAAGAGAATGTGAAAATTACCGATTGTCCAAATTGTAACAATCCCGAACCATGCAGCTCAAAAAACTTGTAGGATCGCAGAATTGTACTACCAATCTTTCCAATGCTTATCAACATTTTAATAAAGAAGATTGGAATAAGTGGCTCCAAACGATTAAATTCTTTTTTAACACCTATAAGACTAATACAATTCTGCAGGATAACCATATTAATGATTCTAGGCCTTACGCTGTGATAAAATTAAATAACTTTCACTTACTTGGTCTACTGGATTCTGGTTCCGCAGTGACCATAATTAGTAAAAATATCTATAACAAGTTAGAAAGTGAAGGTTTAATTTTATACAAAGATAGAACTATAACTCTTACAGCTGCAGGTGGACAAAAATTAATAAGTATTGGTTACATGAACTTGCCAGTAACTTTTGAAAATAAATTTCATATAATTAATGCTTACGTTGTGCCAGACGTCAAAATCGACCTCATATTAGGTATAGATTTTTGGCATAAATTTAATATTTTCCCTAAACATTTCACAAATATAAAGTTCTCTAGTTCCGAAATTTCGAATAACAGTCTTAATTCAGATCGTCCTAACTTCATTCAAGCATACGATCACTTAAGCAAATCAGAGAGGTCAATAGCTGACGACATTATTACTCAATTTAATGACATCTCTGCCGAATCCAAGGGTTTAGGAGAAACCAAATTGATCACTCACCGCATTGACACCGGTGATGCCCAACCTATTCGACAACGTTATTATCGTTTATCTCCCGAGAAACAACGAATTTTAGTGGAACAGGTAGATGAAATGCTACATCTCGACGTCATTGAACCCTGCGAGAGCGCTTGGTCTTCACCTGTGCTAATTGTTACCAAGAAGAACGGCCAACCGCGATTTTGCCTCGATAGCCGCAAGTTAAATTCGGTTACAAAACGCGACGCTTATAATCTGCCCTACATATCAGAGATTTTGGACAATCTTCGTGATGCTCGTTATCTATCCAGCATTGACTTGTCCAAAGCATTTTGGCAAATTCCAATAGCTACCCAAGATCGAGACAAAACAGCGTTCTATGTGCCAGGTCGTGGTACATTTCGTTTTAAGCGTACCGCGTTCGGACTAACAAATGCACCGGCAACCCAACAGAGATTGGTTGACTTGCTTTTCAGGGAATTCGACCACAAAGTTTTCGCTTATCTCGACGACATTATAATCGTCTCGAATGACTTCAATTCCCATGTCTCCACATTACTGCGTGTGATAGAAAAGTTGAAGCAAGCAAACTTAACTATAAATTTAGAGAAATGTAAATTCTTTCGTAGTCAACTTAAATATTTAGGATATTTGGTCGATAGTTGTGGACTACGTACCGACCCCGAGAAGGTCCAGGCAATCCTTAATTATCCGACACCTTCATGTCGCAAGGACATAAAACGCTTCCTCGGAACGGCTACTTGGTATCGACGTTTCGTACCTAATTTTAGCACCATAGCCGGTCCTCTCAATAAGCTAACATCCAATAAAAAAGGTAGACCACCGTTTGTTTGGTCTCCGGAAGCTGATGCAGCTTTCAATAAGCTGAAGAAATGTTTGGTTTCCGCTCCGGTTCTTTCTTGCCCTGACTACGACAAACCATTCGAGGTGCACACCGATGCCAGCAATTACGGCGTGGGTGCTATGTTAACACAAAGTATAGATGAAAAGGAGCACCCCATTGCATACATGAGCAAGTCGCTGTCAGCAGCAGAAAAAAACTACAGTATAACGGAGCGTGAAACTTTAGCCGTTCTCATCGCCCTAGAACACTGGAGGTGTTATTTGGAGAATGGGAAGCCATTCACTGTGTATACCGATCACAGTGCCTTAAAATGGTTCCTTTCACTGAACAACCCCACTGGTAGGTTAGCTCGCTGGGGCGTTCGGCTGTCTGCATTTCATTTTGAAATTAAACACCGTCGCGGCGTCGAAAATGTTATCCCAGACGCACTTTCTAGAGCTGTACCCGTCAACGCTATTAACATGTCAGGTTGTCATTTAACAACTAACGACACGTGGTATAAAAACATATATAATTCCTGTCTTACAAAACCGCAGGACTTTCCAAAATTTTTTATCAAAAATAATAGTCTCTACCGTCTGTCAAAAAATAAATTTAATAATTTAACTTCGGAATTTTCGTGGAAACAAGTAGTACCGGTTGAATTACGTCAGAAAGTAATCAGCGAAAATCACGGCGACCCCAAGGCTGGACACTTAGGTGTCTTTAAAACTTATCGTCGCCTGGCATTGCACTATTTCTGGCCCGGAATGCATCTAGACGTCGTAAAATTTGTTGGTTCTTGTAACAAGTGTCTATCTTATAAAGCCCAGAATCACTTTACATTGGGAGAAATGGGTCGACCCAAACAATGTAGTCGCCCATTTCAAATGATTTCTGTAGATCTTATGGGTCCTCTGCCTACTACAAGAAAGCAAAATACGTACATTTTGGTGGTTACATGTTGTTTTTCGAAATTTTGCCTTATTTTCCCATTAAGAGCAGCCACTTCTAGTGCAGTTTCAAAAGTTTTAGAAGAATCTGTATTCTTAGTACACGGGGTCCCCCAAACAATTTTTTTAGATAATGGTAGTCAATTTATTAGTAAACATACAGAGTGCCTTTTCAAGCAGTATAATATCCCTAATATATTTTTCACCCCTAAATACACCCCTCAGGTAAATACTGTCGAACGCTATAATAGGACAATTATTACTTGTCTTTCAACATTTGTGGAAGACGATCACAGGACTTGGGACACTTTTATTCCCAAGGTTCAGTTTGCTATTAACAATTCAGTGAATGAGGCGACTGGTTTTACTCCTTCATTTTTGGTATTCGGCAGAGAATTGGTAACTTATGGTACGCATTATGTTGATAATGACTTGGATGACGAAGTTTTGTTCCTTCCACGTGACATTTACGCCGAAAATCTTGGTTGTCTTTCCGAAATATTTGATATTGTTCAGAAAAGACTTTGGCATGCTCACGAAAAAAACACGGCCCACTATAACCTTCGCCGCAAGCCCACGGAATTTAACGTAGGAGATGTAGTTATGAAGCGAACTTATGTCCTAAGCGATAAAGATAAATATTTCAGCAAGAAACTAGCTCCAAAATTCATTAAATGTAAAATCATTGATAAGAAATCACCTTTAGTTTATATTTTGGCTGATATGTCGGGGAAGAACTTAGGCACCTGGCATATCAAGGATTTAAAATTAATAGGTCTTAATAAATAACCTTCTTTTTTCCCATAACTATTACCATAAGATTACTCATAAATTATTGGTTGACGAATATGCGATACTTTATCATCGGATTTTATTTTAGTATGATAAAATCCTTTTTGTAAGGAGCGGGGTAATGTAACGTTACATTACATAATTAATAAAAAAAAAAAAAAAAAGACAATTAATAAAAGTAATGTTCGCGCTCGGTGTACACCTCGCTTTACTTGTTTTTGTTTGTGCCGCTCGGCCTCAGCTATTCAGAAAAACAATAATAGATCATCTATTGCAACTGCGGGCCGACGCCCCACTCCGGGTCTTCGCTTGGTGGCGATCGGACGAATCTTGTGTGTACTGCAGATGTTCTAAGCTCGCGAGTTTTATTATTTTAATAAGCAGTTTATCTTCGTCTCACGTATCGAGACTAATTGTTTGAATTTCGTGCACCCCGATTGGGTAAGTTGTTGAGCAGTTTTTACAAAAACTAAATTGTAGTTGTGTTCATTGTTGCTTCCTTTTGTAACTCCGTTCTGATTTGCAAGCACCAATTACTTGCGACCGCACACGTGGCGCGATGTTTGCAAATCAGCGGAGGCATCTGGGAGATAAATAGAAAACCGTGACATTTTCGCAGGGTCCGAAATTTGGATTATAAAAAAAGGAGGTTACGTTAGCCACGACGTCAGACAGAAGGACGACAAAAATTGACGGTCGGACCTATACTGATTGGCACTTGGGCGACCTTTCCAAACCATTGCCTTCGGCTGAGTGAGGGAAGTATCCGGCACTGCGGATGCAAAACCAGCCACGGGCACTACAAACCCACGCAACTTTATAAAAAAAAAAAAAAACTATATTTTTTTTTTCTTTTTTTTCTTCAATAAATTCTGTTGACCGTTGCGGTGACTTTCTTCTTTTATTTTCAAGACCTCACCGCACATTGTCACAACCGGACTCATATCCGGGCTCCAAACCACTACTAAAATATTTAATTTAGAAAAATCCAATAGTGGCCGACAAGGGATTTTAACCCAAAACCTCACGTTTGGCTGTGGCGCAACGCAAAAGGTCCTAAGATTATTGAAATGTTAAGTAGGTATTTACATAATAACTAAGAGTTTATTGCAATAAAGTATCTTTTCAGTGTTACGTGGCACATTTCTTTTCTTGCTTTTTTTGCAAAAATCAAATTGCACAAAGATTATTATAGTAAAATTTAAAAACTTCCTACAGCACCTATGTATATATGTAGAAAGGTTTATTTAACATACATTAATTCACAAGACGTTTCAATTCATCCTTTTGGCGCTACGACCAAACGAAGTGATGGAATAACGGAGCAATAGTCCTAATAGGTCAATCGTCTATATAATAAAGGGGACATAAGTGACCCCGTCTGAATGGTTAAGTGGATATGAATGGTCGTTGCGTTTATTAAATTGTTTGATACGCAAAGCTCCAACGGTGATTGTGACCGGGGCTCGTCTTTGTCCCATAAATCATTGCTCAACAAATTCCTCGGCGTTTAATACCATTGTATTGTCACTGCGCTCTCTCTTACCATAATATCCATTTAGCGCAGTGATGCTGGTTCATTAATTCAACCATTTATCACGTTTATGTTTTTTATAATGCTCGCAAATGAAGGTAGGTTAGTTGGTTTGCATAATGAGGAAATATAAACTAGTTTCGCAATCGCTGAAATTCTTCGTGTGGTCGTACAGGCACCTCAGCTTGGAGCGTTGCTAAAGTGAACCAATTCAATCTAAATTGAATCTTCGAAAGTCATAGCTTTTACTCTTTTAGTAAAAACTATGTTCGTTTGGTCATAGTCAATAGTTTTTTGCTATTGTATTATTGTATGAAGAAATAATTTTGCCTTGAACTAGTTACCAAGGCAGTTGGACAATATTTAAAAGATGTTATCATGTTCAACTCCATCTATGAATCCAATGAAATCTAAGGTTTTCTAAAATTTGAATTCAGTATTCAAGCAATAGCTAGATATTCGATCGCAGATAAGCAGAATGTCTGTCTAACAGTACCTAGGTCAATAGTTAACTGGATGTGAATGGGCCCAGTTGGCACCGTTTATCGAATTGTGTGACACGCGAGCTGGCGTCACAATGCATAACTCACTTCGTTTGCGTTCACCTCAGCAACATTCCAGTTGTGCATGAGAATGCAGGCTTTTCTATGGTTTCATGGTACTTTGTTCGCTACAAATAGTAATTTAGATCATTTTGTTTTGTTATACATTAACCCACTCCATGTGCATTTGCCACTATTTTACAAATTGTTAGTTTCAATTCCCTTATTGTGAAATAGAAGCAATTGTATTTCTAATGCGTCATCAATCATTGGATTGGATTGTTTAATGTTTATAGGATTAAATTTTGAATATGACGAATGTTTGGGCTTTACTATTTCGAATGATGTATGTATTGGGATAAATTACATACGATACATATGCGTTTAAATATTATTTATGCATTTTATGCTGTTCTTTTATAACGCAATCTTTTATATGGACTGATTAAGTATTTTATTCTTTACTGCAAACTAGTTAGCATCACCAGGTTTTAGTCTAAATGTTGATCTATCTCATTGTTTCCAACATATTTGTAATTTGACTACAATACAAGCATTCCTATATTTTATTTTACATGAATCTACTCTGTCCGTTATCTCGCCCGTAATATGGTTCATTTTTTCTTGTGATGTCACCTGCCTACCATGGAAAATCCGCATAATAATCAAAATTTTCTGTTTGTGTTTCCTACGTGCGCTAACAAACGTTTCTGGCTCTTATCATTCTCATTCTGTTTATTCTTCCAACTGTTAAACTCGTTGTCACGCTAATGCTTGTATTGTGTTTAATGTAGCAATTGTTAATACGGGGATCGTGTTGCGAATTACCAACATATCTTTTGGCAAATAGATAAATACTTAAATATATTCTTTTGTATACTTTCAAAGAAAAAATTCCACAATACAATATATTAATGTTTGTCATAATGTTAATATATTTTTAAATATGCATATTCAATATCAGACAGGTATTTTCATACTATATCACAAATGGTCTCTCTGCGGTAGATGAATCAGTCACTACGGTACTGGAATTGTTCTTTTAATTTGCACACTGTCATTTCCAACTATGACGAAGATATTGATCATGTTTAATTCGTCAAACTATCTAATCCTTTTGTAGCGATAGTTGATTTTATGTTATATATTCAATCTGTCAGTGCGATTGGCGCATAAACAAATGGTACAGCGGCAGCTGCATCTGATCATTGTCCAATCAAAGTTATTTTTGTTAGAGTAGCAGTATCAAACGGGCGCTCAAGAAGACGCGTGGTGTGAAGTTTATGCATCTCATGGTTATCTATATCTAGTACCACAGAAATAAAATTCCCCGTTAAGTTATAATCACTTGTTGATCTTTCATTTTTCGTCTTGATTATCTCAAGGTAGTTTCTGCATCATCGACCACTAGGGCACTGAGTTTAAGCCTGAAACATGAAAATATCTTGACTTTCTTTTGGGACACTTTAGGAAGCATAATGGTATGGAATCTTCCGAGATATGTCTAAAATTGAGTGCTCCTTTTCAAGTCCAGGAAGCTACTCTCTATGGTCCCGTCTGGGTACCCCGAAACCCTAGCAGTAGCCAAAGATGGTTTTTGGAGGGAAAATGGTTATCAAGTTATATCAGTTCCTGCAAAAGATATGTTTGAACTTTTCTGTATAAACATAATGTTTTTTTGTCGCCTTATTATGTTACGAAATGGAAATTTGACTGAAACTAAAAAAAAGTCGGTCAAATTGGAGAATGCTATTTTGACTTTGTACATAACTATGTTTGTAACTGAACAGATGAAACGATTGTAGCTTTTCTTTACACAAACTGTTAGAAGTTCGACGCTTATTAACAAGTCAGTCAGCGCGGCTCAACATAAAGCGAGAGTCGAAATAAATAAATTACGAATCCTTTAAGGTGTTAAAAGCTGTAACTGAAACACCGTTTTTCGCGGCGAGAATGAAAATACAAAATTCAGCTTTGATGTGACGATTCCAGGAAAAACGATTCTGGCCTATTGTCAGAACACATAAATAACTTTCCTACATGTTTGCATTGTACTATTGTACTTATAGCTCGTTCTGCACGTTGAAGTGTATTGATACCACACTGTCGTACTTAGTTGTCTCCGATCCGAAGAATTAAACTATGGAATGTTGGTTTGAGGAAATAATGATTTTTTTTATTAATATTAAAATTCATAGCCATCAGGCCGACTACCGACTTAATGGTAAGTAACCACTGTCGACAGACGCTACATACATCTACAACATCAGAGGAATCACCAGTGTGTTTCCGTACTTGTCTATATAAATAAAATTATAGAGATCTACCGTTATGCTGCATCGCGAAAATATCACTAGATGCATTTGAATTAAGTCTTCCGAGCTTTATTTCTTAGAAGCTTGACGCCTATCTAAAAAAAATATATTGAGAATTCTTAACATTTAACATAAAGTACTTAATTAACGTTTTAAAAAACAACGATATGTCACAGCGCTTAACTATACGTCGCTTGCAGTCCCTTTAATTTATATATTTCCGCCGCAAAAACTGAAACGAATAACATTGTTTCCAGAGAAATTTTGTAAGCAAAGTACGCTTTTCCTTCCGATGTTGTTCCGATTGATGTTTCTTTCTCTGCACATAAAATACATTGTTATTGTATGAGTAATAAACAATGCAGACGAAGTCGCGAGTAATAGCTGCTGTTTTGTAAAAGAAAACCTTGTAGCACAATAAAATAATATTTGGCCGCAATGTAAACCTTTCTGTTGCTCCTTTATTTATTTATTTTATTACAAAATTGTAGTTTTAAGGCCGTGTACTAAAGGCCGGCGGGCGCTGATGCGGCGATGTGTCAGATATCTTCTAAAATGAATTCCTTAGTTTAATTAATACGTACGTATTACGGTAAGGCGGTCCTTGGTATATAAGATGAATTTTCACATATGGTACATACTTTTGAAATATCAACCTTATTACGCACTAAGTGCATTAAATTACACATGAATTAACATAGTTTAACAAATCCATTCTTAAGAAGGGATCGGAAAGCAAAATTATTTTTACAATAATTTAAAAATATTTTTAGCACACTTTTGATTTTAAAGTTTTCAAAAACGTATGGCCTTACACAGTAAGTACCGTAAAGGTTTTTTCATAAAATTATATGTCCTAATTTAAACTGCTAATGAACTGTCACCCTCGCCGTGCCCACACGTCGATCGTGTTCAGACTGGAGCATCAGACCGGTCGCGTTGTACATTTGGAAATGCAATATCATACGTAAAGAGGAAAAACTCAATTTGGACCAATTTGACAACCGCGTTCTTTTGCCTTCCGCCCTATTTAGATCAACTATCGCCTGGATAAGCACTGAAAATTTTTAATAGGCTTTTCCAATTTTGAAACAATAATCTACTAAATTTGTGTACTGTAATCGATTGATGTACGTTGTGCATCCGTTTAGGTTATATCGGGGACAATTTATATTGTTGTAACAAATTGACCTTTTTTCTTCTGTTACTTGGAGGAAGGTTTCCATCGCATATAGGATATTTAATGGAACTTATAAATATTACCTATCTCTCCAATGTGGTCGTTCGTCAAAACATTATTCTGGCTATCCAGCGCCAGTATTTTAAAAAATAAACTTTTGATTTTATACCAAATAAAATACATAATTTTTTACCTAATTCACTGTGTTCGAAAAATTTCCACCTTTTGTTTTTCATAAAAATAAAAAAGAGAATTTGTAACATAAACTCATAAACAAAATAAGCTCGTATTGGAGTCCACGACCCACAAGGGACTAGGACCGGCGACCAGAGGGCTCCGCGAGCCAGTCAGCCACGATGAATTGTCCTCGTTCCATAATGGCCGACAAAAAAAATACTTTCTTTTTTTCTGTCGCCCTAGTAACAAGCGGACGTGTGTGAAACGTTTTAGGAAAATAATAATAATTATAATATCCTGTGACAATTTGTACGGATACGGTCATTTGAACTCAAACTAAATGGAGTCGGTACTATGGTGACCCGATAGCTGATAAAATCTACATAACTATGATTTATATATATATATTGTTAGATTTTGAAAGCCTCGTTGGTCGTGTCAGTTGCAAGCACGATTGCCGGACGGGAGGTCCTGGGTTCAAATCCCTTGTAGGGCAATATTAGATTTTTCCAACTGTATTAAGTCATATATTAAGTCTTAAAAATGGCTCCTCATCCAATATTTCATCTAACTGCTCAAGCTCAAACTCAGTTCAATGATAATTGTTCGTAATTTTGGAAGTTGTAAAAAGCGATATGAACACTCGTCGAAATCACGAGGGAGTGAGATGGGAGTTCGCTTGTTGTCAGTCAACGTGATAAATTGCCTTCAGTCCTTTTAAAGTGGCTTTGGATATATGTTTTTTCAAAATTCTGCCACTAGAAGTATCCATGTGTATGTATAAGCATGTTATGTGTTGAGATTTATGGGGTTAAGTAAAATGAATATCATCATTCCAATCGTGTCCTCATGTCAAAGGGTCGTGACTACGAAGCGGTTCTGGAAGTAAGGTCTCTCTAGCACTTCTACATTGGGCTATGTGCTTAGCTCTCTGAGTTCCGCAGCCAATGATTCCCAATGTTGAGTCTAACGACCCGAGAGGGTATATATTACTACATTAATTCAGGTCGTGACTGGAAATACTGCTGCACAGGATCATGATCCTGTGTTAGGTGAATCTGAATCGCCTTGTCCTGGCAACCAATTAGAAATATGCACGTGTGTCAACTGTGTTAGTATTATAGCAGCGCATTGATTTTTCGGAAATAATTTCGAAAATGGTCGCTTTCTAAGGTCATATAGTAATTTTTTTAATAACTTTTCTAACGTAAAAATAGTACAAAGTGTCAACAGTTCAGCATAAAGTATCGACAGCCGATATGTGTGTATGTGTATATATATGTATAAGTAGAATAGTAAGCAAGTGGAATTAACAAGTATGCATGTATATTTATATGGACATTTTTCATAGTTAACCCACGTATCTTGTGTATCAACATTTCCTCGTCTTCGTTTAATTTCCAAACTTTACAAGCAGAATATCTGACAGTTTGGTATTTACAGGTATTCCAAAACTCCTCACTACTTCCTAACTCCCTTACTACTCTTCATTTGGAATTACAATTATCATTTTAAGTGCTAAGATCCATGTATATGATAAATCATTCTAGCCTTACAAAAGGACATTAGGGAACGGATGTATGAAATTGTAGACGGACGCGCCTGAACACCAATGGCGAAGCAACATAAGAATATGTTAAGTATCTACTATAATACTTGTGAAGTTATTAAAACTCTCACTGTGATTAATTGTTAGAACCGTAAAAAGAGAGTGAATCCATTGAAAGTTGTTATAGAAATACATGCAAGGCTCGCCGGCGTTATTTAGATTCAAAGCAAAAGAAAAGAATTATGGTAATATGAACTTCTTTATGCCGGTTAAGACAACCGGGAATAGGAATTGGGGGAATCTACGCGGAGAACAATAATAATAATAATAATTTGAACCGAGCCGTGACCCACTTTTATCGCTTTGGAGAACAAATGATCCGTGTGATATAAAATAATCTCGGTGCGCCGCAGAAACAATCGGTCCCTCGTTGCCTGCCAAGTTTATAATCGTGAAATAGTTACCGTTCGCTAATGCTATAGCGCGTGCCGCGAGTCGATGTGCGCGGTTACTTGTACGAATGGACCGAGCTTCGTGGTCGCGACGTCGACTTGGATGTTGTCCGTTTAGAGTTTGTTTTTTTTTTTTCAATACTTGATCTTTCGTCGTTTTATGCGTTAGTCGTGTTAATTTTTTTTTTAAGTTTTACATTTTTTGTTGCCAAATGGAAAGGCACCTTCGTCTCGATGGGCCGTCGAGTAGTTCCTAGCTGTCCATCCAGTATATTTAAATGTTTGGTTTTTTGATTCTAAGAGTTGAAGAGGCCATCGAATATTTTACAGTTGTCCTATTTAATTACATGTAAAATGTTGATAGACAGAAAGAAGTGTCCAAAATTGGTGTGTACATGAGATGGATGTAGAAGAATCACGTCGAGCCTCTATCTCTCCCGTAAGAGACCTGGCGTAATTATTCAATAAAAATGTTGGTGGTAACATTTTTTTAGACATTCATTTCTTCAAAATTCTCGTGCTATAAGAATCTGTACTACAAAAGCGTTCTTAATGATGTAGGAATTCTTTGTCAGTTCCTCTTCATCGTTTTGAGCTTTAAGCTTTGAGGAACATAACGAAGGCAGTTGGAGTTTAAAAAAAGTTTTTAGGCGGATAATAATGTACAGGTACTTAACGTCAAAACATTTTTGTACAAAAATCTCTTTGTTTAATACTATAGAATTGTTTACGACCAACAACACTGGAAGGCTCAAAAGGCTTAAAAAAATAATGAATACAAGGCATCTTTTGACATTTCTTTCTAATTCTGAGAAGAGTCTCATGTACGCCGATAGAACGATACGAAGAGTTGGTAATGATGCTAATGATGGTGCATTATTTGACATTCTAATATACTGTAGATTTAACACAGCCTATTATTTAATAAAACTGTAAATTTGTCTAATTACAAGTTTACAGTTTTATTAAATAACTAGTGATAATAAAAGTGCACTGAACATTGTTGCGATATTTTAACTCCGTGAACAATGTTTCATACTGTTATGGTGTGGTTTAATGGAATTGTTAAAGTAAACCAAGGCGACATTCGTTTCTTTTCACAGACAACTGAAGCCTGATTGATTCGTATGAAAAGCGAATGAAACGAAGGGCTAGAATCGTATGAAGATGAAATACCGATCTATTTTAAATTTCACGATTCATCAGCTGTCGATTTGACTCGTCTGTCTTTCGTGTTTCAATAGTTGAATGATTCTGCTCTACAGACTGGAGCTGCGCTAGTCTATCTAGAGTAGTCGAGGTTTCTTTTCATTTCGTTACATCACATTTGTTACTAAATAGTACAGATAATGTTCAGAGGTTAGTGTGTATAGACTTGTACTCGGCTCTTTGTTACCTCCTTGCTTTATATTTACACAATAGCTATTTTTGGTACATTTGGTGTCCCGTAATCAAGGTGTCGTGAAATATGTCATGGCATACCATACAATTACACATTGTGAGAGTTTATGTATATTTCTTCTAAAATACTATGCAATACTGCTTGTACTTGGGATATATTTTAAGAAGTCATTAAAGTTTTATAATAAATGATTGAAGGGAAGAAAGAAGACTTGTGTTCAAAGTGGAATAATTGAGTACAAGAATTTGCTAATTACAATTTGTTAACTTTCTCATATCATAATCACTGGTTATATTTAGATCCGATTCAACTTCAGTTCAAATAGATTCGTTCATTAGAAAGACAAGTATCAAACATCGTTACAGTTATCATTCATTCATTTGTAGAACGATAGTTATACATACATTAAGCGGTTGGTGACACGTGCGCGAATGTCACAGCTGGTTAGTATATTTTATTATACAGCGCAAACAGCGCGTGACACGCTGTAATAACTTTCTTCACGGAGTTTTCGCTCCGCATACTGATCACTGATGCTTCTGAACCAACAATGCTCTCGTTGCTCGTAAGTCACTCGATCATTGTTATTGTCGAGTTGTGTTTATTAGGTATAAACGTTACATCACGCCTGCAATCTCCGAAGAGGTAGCCAGAGGAATGTGGAACACTTCCACGTTTATCAGTTACGTTTACGTCCCACTATGGCATAGGTGGTGAACCTATTGACATACACTGGTCACACATCCGGACTCCGAGCCACTACTAGAAAATCTAAATAAAGAAAATTTAGTAGTGCCCGACCCGGGAATTGAACCCGGGACCTCCCGATCGGCAGTCGCACTTGCAACCAATATGACCAACGAGGCAGTCATAGGTATATTATATACTTATAAAAACAATAATCATTATTTTCCGATCAGTAAAATGATGTTTGCTTAAATCACATTTAAAACATATGAATTAACTGATTCTACTATAATTAACTGCAAAGAAACGATAATCGAAAAATTGTCATTCGACCCATAACACTTACATTTTTTCATCTGTTTATATAAACATGTGACGCCTGTCTCGCACGAACAAAAATTATGATTAATAGACACATATTATAATGTTAAAGATTAATATAACAGCACTTCTATTGCAGCTCACCTACTCTACACGCGAAATCAATACAAGAAACATTTTGTGCGTTAAATACTTTATTTACATAAAGAAACCAGTCACGCGACACTGTACCCACTCGGCCGAGTAATAATGTTGGGTAAATAACTGAAATAACTCTCTTCATTAAAGTCAAGGTTAAACGTTCACATGAAAATGTTTTGTACTCGCTACCAGTTACAACGTAGTAAAATATACATACGTGGACCCTATGTGAAGAGACAGTTTTTTTCTTCTCTGGTAACTTTCCTCAATCCTGGTGGAAAACTTGTGGCTACTTGCACGAAAATTACAACATACCGTTATTGCAATGTAAAACAATTTACTATGGTCAATCGACCGATTGAAATAGGTAGGTGTATAGTTAGTGTTGTAATAGGTTAGGTGGAAATTTAATGTAAGAGACATTTTAAATTTGATTTGATTTAACTACGCAGTTATTAAAGTTTGGTTCGAGATGCAGAAAACCACAAAAAGTACATGGAAACACAATAAATATGAACAATGCAAGTCTCCTATGTTGCTTAATAACAAGTACCTACTTCGAAAAAAAGTAGATATAAAAATAGATTATAGAGAGTGAGATAAAAAAAATATTTTTACATAACAAAGTTACCGAGGACTCAGAATGTATAATTGAACATGTTATCGAAGTTAGATCGCGTGACCGCATCCGAAACCTGTTCGCGCATAATACATGTGACTCCTTTAAAATTCATTACATAGGTACTTGCAAATATTCAAAATGTTACCAGACCAAGGTGCGTCCCGCTTTCAACTTACTGTATCAGTGTCGCTCGCATGCGCGCGGTTTGAACGCCCTACTATGATTTGCTGTGCTCGACAAATCTACTTTTGTTAGCTCTACGACTTGGTGGACGTGGATGAAAACCTGCAACGTGTGATGCTTATGTGATTTATATAAAAGTAGCATACCCTCTTGAGCGTCTTTTAGTGTGGGTAGACAATATTCTTACTTAACAGATGGCAGCACCGTCGCATAGTTGGCAACGGTACCCACTAGATGGCAGTACCGCCTTTCACAGGACATAGCTGACAGCTATGAATAATATTTGTTTTTCTTGCCATGTGTGCCACATCACAGCTGATTACCAATATTCACATAGAAAGTGCGTAACGTAACATCACGCCTGTAATCCTCAAAGAGGTAGGCAGAGTAGTTTAGACCACGTTCACGTTTCACCAGTTACGTTTACGGTCCACTATGGAATAGGTGGTGAGCCGATGGCAATGGTCATGCATCGGCATGCAAATCTTTGTTCGTTGGCACTAGTATGTATTGCCTATATATATATACGCCTATGGAGTTTCTTTAGCCGCTTCTTCTCCATAGCGCGGCCTTTTCCGAAGCGGTAGTAGCTTCATTATGACGTATAAAAAGAGGTCCAATGACCCAATTATGAATAAATGATATTTGAATTTGAATATGCGCGTGTATGTGTATATATATATATATGTATATATATATGTATATATATA
>DWDU01000731.1:0-17153 GCA_018245575.1 Jemadia suekentonmiller | reverse complement strand
ATCTACTTCTTAACAAATAATCTTATAGGTGCTTGTAGGTACGGGTCTTATAGTTACCGTACCAATTAGACTAACTGACATTATAGGTCGTATTCCTCTACTCCTGTTTGAGGTTAATATCGGATACTTTTTGCCGGCAGCGACCACTTTTCACTCCTGCCTACCCGTTCGCTATTCTTCACCAAAAAAACTACAACATCGACTAATACTAATAAATTAAAAAGTGATTACCCAGTTCTATTAATACAATACAAAACAATAATAGCAAAGGTCAACAAGCATGTCAGTTTGTTCACTGATCCGTAACAAACGACATATGCAATAAGTACACGCCCTTACATCGACTGTAGACCGAAAGGGATGTAGAATTAACATCCCATCATCAAACTGTTACGTAGCTCAATCAGGAAAAGTGGCGATAAAATAAAATTATAACAACTGACCTAACATAAAAGAGGTCTATTAAACATATAAAGCTGTGCCTATGTCGCAGTAAAACAAACGTAAACATGTAATCCGTGTGGCCTACATTCATTTATTCAAGTTTGCTTCAACAATAGAATGGCAAAAAAATAACATTTATTTGTTTATCATCAAACTTATCATTAAACTTAACTGCCTCGTTGGTCGAGCGGTTTGCAGGTGCGACTGCTGATAAAGACGTCCTGCGTTCGATCTCGGGTCGCACAAAATATTATTTGGATTTTTTAAATTGAAAATTTGCAGTTGCCACTGCTACTGCACGGTGTTTGAATTTGAGCCCAGGATGTGGCAATAAATACATCCCCTATTCCACGGTGGGAGATAGAACATAACTGGAGAATCGTGGGAGCACACACAGGCAACACAGGCGTAATGCTATATATCTTACAAGTGTATCTGCTCCTTTGCTACTTTGCTGAAGTGACCACCTACATTTTTTTACCAAAACCTTACGTGTCTCGTTGAGAATACCTGTGATCATTAAATCCGCCTTCTACACAGCATACCCACAGATAAAACAATAAATTATAGATAAACAAAAAATAAGAATATTACCGAATTACCAACTGATTTAACTTTATTACGTTGAAGTGTATGTCTTTCGAAGTAGTTACAAGTTGAACGGTTGAAACCCCTACACCCTTGTAGCACGACCCCCGTGTTTGTGGGGTTGATGTTTAATACAATTCACCGACGATAATAGCTGTTTGTAGGCGCGTACATATTTCGCGGCGAATATTACACGCTCCGACACGAGGTTGAACGGCTTCGTGTTTCCCCCGACATTGGCGATATGGAAAAGTAATGCTTTTAACTTCACACACGCTTTGATAAAGAGATTGTCTGCGATTGAATTTGTTATCGAATTTGATTTCATATTACATTTTTTGTGTTTTGTTTTATATGCCTATAAAAATAGATATGTTTCATGAGCAGTTGTTAAGTAAGCATAAAATTTATACAGGGAATCCTAGCGTGGGAACTAGATTCACTAAACTGTTTGACCTATCGACAACATGATAAATATTATGTATATTGATGAGATGTAGGTTCGCTTCGGCCCTCTCCTGAAATCCGTGTGTATGTAAGCAAGAAATGTCAATACAATTTTAATATTTATAATATTTTTTTTTCATACAAATACTTTTCTAAACACTAACTGTACTTTATAATAAATAAAGAGGAGTATCGAAGCGTACCGTTTTATTTTTCACTCTCAGGGAAAAGTCAAAGGACATTTGTTGTCTGTTGAGTACAAATTCAGTTAACTGTTATAATTTTATTGTTTCAGTTCGCACTAGGCGCGAATATAAAATGTATTCAGGAACTGAAAAAGTTGGTGGCAAATTCCAATGCCGTGTTGCTCAGGTCAAGTAAGTTTTGCAAGATTAATTAGAACTTTTAATGTTTTTCGGTATTATTATTCGTGTTCCTAGAAATATGGTTTATATAGCGTGAAACAATTTGAATAATTTTTAATGTATTTTTTTTCTTAAGTATATGATATAGCATAAGGTTTTATTCAATATTGACAATGCATTGTCACCTTCGATGTCACGTTTCAATCTGATTTGTGTAACATATCAAAGTGATTTCAAAGTATCGCGATTTCTAACCAGCAAACGGTGTAAATACGTGGACACCGTAATTATAAGGTTTATTCGTTCTTTAAAAGCACACTGACCTCTAATACCTGATATAAGATTTCGTGTATTTTATATAACTCAACAGTTATTACGATACAATTGACCATCGAAGTATAAATCCACAACAAAACATTTGATATTTTAAAATCCAAAACAATAATTCAGCCGTAATTATCATTTGAGATATAATACAATCATCAAATTCACTGCCACCTGCTTGAATGACAAGCTCGATTTGGACCTTAAAGGGTGTATATTAGATTCAGATTCGTTCGAAGGGTAGTCATATAATTGGATGTTACGAAGCGCACTTGACTAATTACTGGAAGGAAGCAATTTTCCACGAATGCCTAATAGCCCCGGGTGTGTCCGAGTAATTTGAAACTGGGAACGTGTGCTCCTATTGTAAATATAATATAATACATTGGTTTTCATTGTATGTATGGCAAGCTTGAATTAATGTTACCTTCTATTGACGGTATAGATTTTCTTGACAATTATATTGGTAAGAGATCAATTAGTGGAGATATCAACAAATAAATAATTCTAGATCGGTTTGATAAACATAAATTAAAACAACTAAACAGTAGAAAAAGTATTTTAATTCTTCACGACGTCACCAGAACCTGGTATTTAGTTATTTATTATTGAAGGAAGTCGGACCTCACTGCTTGACGTGCCGTCTAAGAGACGGCGGGGTTGCGAGAATTATCTTCTAGTAGAAACCAATTACCCTAATCACTATGCTAACAAATCTGATATCTGATTTAGTTTTCTGGATTGAAATCTAAGCATCTCCGAATTATCTTGAACCTTTTCAGTAGTAATACTTCGAGACAAACTTTGGGTAGACACGTACATTAAAATTTCAATGAATGCACATTAATTATTACATAATATTAATTAGAAACGAGAAGTACACGAAACCATTCCTATTAATAAAATAATGTAATATATTGACGGTTCAATATTTGTGACTCTAACAATTTTTACTATTCTGTATTTAATTACATTTTGGCATCAATATCGACCCAAATGTTGGTCATACTTTACTACAAAGGTTGGGTTTGGGAAAGGCATAAGCGCACTGACGTGTTCAAATCAATTTGTGAGGACGTGCCGCCGTAGTGATTCTCTCCCATGGCAATGCACATCAGGTGATCAATGCGGAGACTAATTAGTCTACAGGCATGTGACACTTAGAATAGTTCCCGATTGAAACGTAGGTAGTGTTTCACTGAAAGCTTTAGTTAGTACGGAATGGATATAGAGTTGGAGAATATTTAAAATGATTGTTTTTGCGCTGTTTCTATCTCAGCGTTTTTATCTTTATCTAGCGCCAGTTCTATTTCCAACGTGGCATTTTTTATATCAATTCCTACTTTTTGTTTACAAGGGGAGACCTTTAAAAGGTACCTGATATCCTGGATGAGATACCGGCTTACGTGGAACTTTTGTCGCACTAAAACCCTCTCGGTAGCCAACTCTAGTAGGAGTACTCTGGGATCTCCAGCGGAACGGAATAGTGTCCTCCTTGAGCAGCGCCCCCGCGGGCCCTATTTCTAGAAGAGGCAAAATGCCCCATCCTACGCCCTCCGGTTCCTAGAAAGTATGCGGCAACACATACCGTCATCCATCCCGGGATTGTTAAGTGAGCGGTTTCAAGTTTCCACTCTAGCCGCTCTCAAGCCTAGAAGCCTAAATATAACTAAAATGTTACATGTTACGACAGGCAGGAGATACCGTAGCTCGTTTTCTGGGCACGAATTACAGGAACAACAGGACCCATTCCTACCAAGCGTCATTTCTATCATCATCCGCCTATTTCCATCCACTGCCGGACATAAGCCTCTCCAATAACACGCAACTGAGCTTAATCTTGAGTTCGGAATGTCCAACCACTACCAGCCACCATTTCTTAACGCAAACCTTTTTTAAAACATTCATACTTAACGCCATTTCTATCCTCAGCGTGACCATTTTTTTATGCATTCCTATTCAGCGTTGTTTATTTCCTAAGGGTAAGCATTGTTGTACCTGTTCTTTTCATTTTTATCTATCTAGTTCAATTCCATATCCATTTGATTTCTACCCAGAGCGGTAAAATTGTACTAGTTTTATTACCGTATTAAGTAACATTTCAAGTTGTCATAATCGGCTTAATAACAGCAATTTAAAACAACCCGTACTTAACGTGTTTCGTAAATATACTCCCTTATTTTTTCTTCCAAAATATTTCGGCGTTGAGCGTTTATGACGTAATCTCTATTCACCCTTTTAGTACATTTGTTTTTATCCCCTTTGACGTCGCTGGATCTAGACATTTTCTCCTTCATTTTAAGCAATTTATATCGAAAATTGTCAATCTTAAGACTGGTGCTGTATTCACAATGGGAAACGAGTATAGCTTGTGTACATCGACTGATTTCTTAGTATAATCAAATTACAGGTTATTTCGTTGCATTCATGTTAACATACTTATCATAATATGTGGGTCCAATAATGTGGATTCTAATCTATCTAACAAATTCAATTCAAAGCCCGATGTCCAATGCGTGGGATCAAATCATACGTTGTTCTATATGGAAATCACGATAAACATTTCTAATGGCTATGCCTAAAACGTGTTGCATCGACAGCAACATATTAGACAAACGTATGGTATAGGCAAGTGTATACTACACCATTTTGTTCACGAAAAATTAGATTATAATTTATGTATGTATAAGTTACATTATTTAGCGTTCATTAGAAATCTTACTAAGATGTATTACTATTAATTTAAGAAGCAAGGCCTCCTTCATTCCAATAAAGGAAACTCTTCGATAACGACTAATTAAAAGTCTTAATTATTTTTATTCTTTTTTAAACTTTTGATATAAGATTATCGACCCCTATTATATATACGAGGAACTATTGATGAATCATTGAATAGGTGTGTAACTGTGTTGTCGATGTTATATAATAGATAGAATCTCAGGTTGTTAAAGACTAATTTTGTAAAATTCGTATTGCTTTTATTATATATGATTATAATAGAATCTAATATAAACACTGATTCAAAGTTACATCATGTAGCCTTTTTAAAATCAGTTTGAAACCTGAATCAGGGAATTGACAAAAAAAAATATTTTCGATCGACAGAAAATCGTTTTTCGCTTCTCGTTCCCGATAGGAGCAGTCCGTAAGTACAGGCTGTTTATAACGTTTTGTTCGAGAATCCAAAATGTTATTTACGGCTGAGATAAGTGTAGCCTTTTAAGAGACGATTTCACTAAATAAAGGTACGACAACAGAAAAAAAAGAACAAAGTAATTTGGAAATCTCGAAGTTTTGTTTTACCACCGGCTGACGCTGTAGTTTATTTATTACCGGTAGAGAGATTATAATGAATCGAATTTATGTACTTGCCGGCTATTCGAGATAAGATAATCTGCCGATACAAATTGGAAACAAAATGTGTTAATATCGACACAATATGTACAATTTCCAATATACAAGAATCATGGCAGGTCTGTATAAAATCTCTGTAAGGACGGATATATTTGACACTCGGTGCTATCTGTCTACACAAAGATATAAAACAATAAATCCTAAATAAGTTTTTAACGACCGAACCGTGATATGTTTTAATATCTATCCCTTTGGTATTCGTCGAAAAGTGGCGATCGATTATGCCGCGTCGTTGGCCGCAAAATATGACCGAAACACGTCCATAACAAGTGAAGTTAACATGTTCGCCCGACATGCGCATACCATGCTGCGAACGCATGACACAAATACTTGGGCCTCAATAAGCTTTCCGATGACCGAAATATCTGTGAGCTAATTAGAAATTTTTGAATACCGTTCGCAATTCGTATGAGCAAAATGTTAAATAAATTTAATTACATACTCACTGCTCGAAAAAACAACATACACAAAAAGTTTTGTGCCTGCTGGTAATACAGATGTATGAAAGATGATTTGTGTGACATAGAACGTCGGTGTTAACTCACTTTAACAGGCCTTAAGGGCCTATTTCAATTTGTCAGACATAACTATAGAAATTATGGTACATGAAAGAACTATTACACAAGTCCAACGCGAATGTCAATGGATGTAGATGCTAGGTCAGACGAAAACTGACCTACGTATCTTAATCATAAGCTACGTTAATAAATACAAAGCTGTTTTACTCCACGGTTACGTACTGGTTAGACTGAATATACATATAAGATACCACACTCCAGAAGAGCGCAGTCCTAAAAGAACAGATTCATGAATCTGATAAGTTTTCATACAGAACTGATTAATCTTCTCAAATTCACTCAAAATTCTGGCACTCGACCGCGTAGAAGATCATACTACAACCTCTCTCGTAATGATGGGCATCCCGTGACCAATACCAGAACAGTAAAAGTGTTGATAATGATGATGCATTTTGGATAATGTTTCACTATATTAGGTGCTACATGAGACATCCCTACCCAAAAGTCTGAAGAAGCAAATCGTAGTGCTTTTTCTGAAAAATCCACGAAACTTCCCGTTCGACTGATTTTCCCATCCTGGGTAATAGGGAATGAACGATTCCCTGCTTCCGTATTCAGATCATGATTTCGCAAATGGCAAAGTCCTGGCAACGAAACAGATCTTTTTTAAAGATCAAATACAAACCTTACAAGTAGCTACGTTTCAATAACATTATTTTCATTATTATCACGTCAGGTCTGTTTCGGCGTAAGCAAATATTACCGAATAACAATACTGCTGAGACTACTATAAACATAAGGTAATGGTCAATATAATAAGGCATGGATATTTTGTTAAATGTTACAAATATTTGTCCTGAATGGGAATAGAACTCGGGGTCTCCCGCTCGGCAGTGAAATTTACTAACCTCCGGACGAATAGGCCAGTAAAACTGAAGATTAGGTTTTACAATGAATGTAAGTAATTTTTATTTAAATTGGCCGGTCTGCCAGAATGAATGTGAATCAATTAATCTGGGTACCTTTTTTACATACGCTGCTTTAACGAATGCTATGTTAAAATTACACACATTCCCTTGCTTAATTTAAACAATTTTATAGAGTGCATCTATCTATTGTATACGATATACAAATAAATGTTCAGATTAATCGTCATAGAATGCACTTAAATATCTAATTTTTTACATTCTCCCGCTGAAGCTGTCGTACAATTATTTATTTATGGTATCTTCTTCTTGGTCAGTTATAAAATAATTGATTACATGTAGTCTTCGACACGTGAAATACACGATTGCGTAGTATACGAGTACACACACACATATGGGTAATGTATGTACAATCGTAAAATTCTTTGACTTATCACGATAGCCAATAGTATGAAGGTTATTAAAAAAACTGAACAATCAAGATTTTACTCAAAGATAAACTCCAACCCGTATTAAGCTGAAGAAGTATGAGCAACCGTTGAGAAATAATTACATTTTAACACCACTGAGAAGATTTCCACTCCACTAATTTCACAATTCCGGGAAGTGAATTAACTCCCCTACTCGCGTATTCTAATCATGTTTTAGATAAGGGTGGATGCACACTGAGCCTGTTTACCGGTTTTGTATCAGCGTTATCCGAATCCTACATGTGAGGAGAGGTTTCTTTCCAAAACTCTACTAATCTCATTGCAAAATGGATGTAGAACTCTAGAGTAGGACTCCACACTGGATAGCCGAAAGATGGTGGCCATAAACTGTCCTAAAATTGTATACGAAAATACATTAATCAATCATTATTTTACAAATAGTCGAAAAAGCCAAGATTCAAATGAAACACGCATTGATATTTCTACGCTTGAAATTGTAGCCGGCTTGTTTAGCAGACGTGCTCAATTCTCATCTGTAAATTGTCACTTTTGTTACGGTGCAGTTACATTTAAGCGCTTATTATGACGCTATTCAATGAAAGTATTCAAATATTCCGACTAGTTATGAAGTTGAAAAAAAATTTAAAACCCAAAATAAAAGGAAACGTTTCGAAACATTGAGACCTCTAGTAGTAAAGTAAGAAAACCAAAACTGTTATTCCTTTTAAAACTATGAAATGAATATGTTTACTTCCAGTTTCGATATACGTAATCCACAAACTTCATGATTATGGCTATGGTGCCATTTATTTATTCATGTTTCAATATTTTCAATAATTTTTATGTATTCCCATAACTTTACGAATTGTAGAACAAAGTCGAGACTTTTGTTCACAAATCTCAATGACACTTAACACATAGATCCCACCGTACTTATGACACACACAGACACACATACACATAGATGTGAACTCGAGTAACAACGACTTAAACACACTGAAAAACTATCGGTCTACCGGTATCTATCGGTGTACAGTAACGATTAATACTAATGAAGTAGCCCAAGTTTTGTCAGCGGGGGTTCATCAATGCGTAATTAATTAAAAATTCAAATACCTGGCCGATCCCATTTGCGGTACGAATTAACCCTCCAGTCAACTTTCTTTCTAATGGATTAGCCACTAATCCCTCAGCAACCGAAAGATATTGTGTTTACACGTAACGAATTGTTTGAATTGTAAAACAATTGTAACATTGTACCGCTCCTTGCGGGCTAGGTAGGAGCATCGAGCTCCAATTATGCAGTTGTATCTGTAGTCCTGATTTCCGTCTTCAATATTCATCACATTCTTCATACATGCACGCCTATATTGGATTAATAAGAAATTTATTATCAGGCATAAACTATCGCGAAATGTATCGCTAAATGTGTCGACTATCTGCGTTGCTGTTAACACCGCACTTAACGGCCACTTAGCAGCGGGTCTTGCATTGTTGATGAAGAAAACATATAGACTTACAGTTATGATACTTGTCTTGTTTAGTTTACAACCCTTGAACGGTCACGGACTTGGATGATCGGCTCTAGTATAATCAAAGTCTACTGATAGGTTACATAATATCATCTTCAACATTGGCACGTCAGCCCACATCTGTCCATAGCTGGTCATAGACCTTCCCCATGCACCAACCACAACTGTGATGTACTTGCTATAATATGTATACGTACCGTACAGTGATCATTCGATATTCTGTGAGCGTCGCGACAGCGCACGAACTGTCAACTAATTAAAAGTCAAATATGGAAAGGCAATGTTTAATTACGCTCGTGTGCAAACGGGGACGTTAGCGAAAACGTAACTACATACATACATAAATATGAATATAAATTCGGTCACACCAAGAGCGATACAATGAACAATGCTAGGAACTAGTCGAACATTTGTCGCGAGACACTCGCTGGATTGTGAAGCGATAGTCATCGTCGTTCTAGATGGAAACCAAATTAGTCAGTGTCAGTAACACTGGACCAATACGGAAGTCCGTTAATTGTCTCACGTGCAATATGAGTAGATATAGTGTTAATTACTTTCCAGAGAATTATATGGCTGTTCTATTACAAGTAATTAAATATGACAAATTATGATAATTTATAATAGTTCTCAAGTAAATACAATATCAGACTACCTGAAATGCGGAATGATCGAAATATTCGTCTTTATACCATGTTTTAGTCTTTTATTAGTCCACTGGTATGGAGAATGTATATTTCTCACGGTGTTTTCTTTGAATGCCTTTGGTCGATGACATATAATGTATCTCACGATTAATCTGCAGGCGCAGATGGATTCTTCGAGGCACGTGTCAGTAATCGTATTCCAGACCACCGGAGTCGAAAGCAGAAGTACAAATCATCACGACTTTTGCGTACACAGTTTTATGCTAGCTATTCTTCATGGTTTAATACAAAATTTGTTTGTATATGTCTAAGAGTATAAATTCGATGTTATGTCGCGGTGCTAAGTCGCAAACTAAGACCTCTGGTGGTATGACAATTACCTTAATAACATCAAATATGTAGATATAACATGTTGAATACGAAAAAGACATTAAGTTTATAAAGTCGTACATTCATAAAATAACGAATTTTTGTACATATTATGGAAATTTTTGAAATGGAAAAGGAAATGGAAAGTGTGGCGTATTCGTTATTATAGGATTGTCGTGCTAATGGTTTCAGGTGCGACTCCCGGCTGGGTACATGATACAATGACACATTTATACGTGTTCCGGATCTTTGTGTCTACCCCCGGCAACGGAAATCCTAATACTTATCGAATCTTCTGACAGGATCACGGGCAATATTGAAGCTAATAATTCCTATTTTTTGGATAAATATGTTTAATTTCAGCAAAATTTTTATACCACTCGCTAAATCCATATCTTCACGCTCTCTCTTGCGGGATAGACAGAATGGATCGAGCGCCAAAAGGAGCAACTTATCTGTTTTTATAAGTTACTCAATTTCAGAATTAAGTAATGAAAGAAGGTTACTATTTATTTTACTCTCTAGTTTACTTATACCCATATTCTCATTTTGTTGACCTATTAAAGGGTACATAAAAATATAATTAAGCACCTTTAAATTCTTCGATTTCAAGTAAATTTTGAACATTCAAATCGCTACCCTTTGAAAAGTAAATTAATAATAATAATACACAGTGAAATCACAATGGTTGTACATTCCCAAAACGCGATAACGCGAGTCGAGTGCTGAGAGGAAAACGTCACTTGAAACTTTCCATCTGTCACTCGCATACTTTATGCGTGTGTGAATACACCCTTATATTTAATAATGATACCAACAAAATAAAATAATATTAAATAAATGATATTGCCTTATTGTAGATAATTCCTCAATCTAATTGACATTCAATACCAAATTTACAGTTCTGTCCACCAGATTTTCCAACCCTCGCTCGGATAATGTGGGCAGAAAATGGCCTTAGGTTTTCTCTATTTGAAAAAATTCATTTCCAATAGCAAAATTGTAAAAGTTCTAATGATGTGTAATCACATTCAGGATTTCATGGTATTAACGGCTACATTTTATCTTTTATCATCTTCGTCTCTCCTATAACATTATTAACATCCCAAATTATCATGTTCTCGACTACAATATAAAATCAGTCGGTATTAGAAATGGCGCGGAACTTGTCATATACAAGAAAACAAAATTACTATGCAACCTTCATTGTATGTTGTAGATAAAAATATATATAAAAGTTAGAAAATAGGACGTGTCAATTCGTAGACAAACATATTGAAATGTAAAAAAAAGAAAAATGTATTATACATTAGGTACTACATTTATATTAAGACTACAATTTTCAATTTAATACACTCTCATCATGCCATACACGGAACTTTTCACACGTTCGATTCGGAACTATACACACCAAGCTTAACCCAGGCCTCCTCACAAATGAACAAAACGCTAATCAATTTCACGTGCCACTTCTGAACGTTCTCTACTCTTTGGTCCTACTTATAATTGACGCGATAACGCATACAGGCCGTCAGAACACGAGATACGCTCGCAACGCGTGACATAATATAATATTAGACAACGTGTGTTACAACGCAGCTGTAACGTTAATAAACTGCTACGATTCACATTAATCACGGATGGCGGCACGTATGAGTAGTTCGGGTAATCTTTGCGTGAACGTAGCCTTAGTACTTATACATACATATATTACTATTAAGGGGAGAATTAGCGTTCCTTTGGATAATCGAGTCGGATTCCTTGAAGATGGATTTTCTTGAAATGTCGCTCGACGGAATCGCATTGGGGACTAAAGATGGAACAGAAAAACAGCTGAATGATAAAAATGATGGATGAAATATGTAAATATATTGACTATATATGATACAATAAGTAGATAAATATGTTGAGTGCCTCGTTGGTTTCGTTGGTTACAAGCGCTACTGCAGATCGGGAGGTCCGGGGTATCAACCCCGGGTAGGACACTATAGGATTTTTCTAATTTAGATTTTCTAATAGTGACTCGGAGTTTGAAATTGTGCCCGATGTATGACAATAGGCTTACCACCTATTCCATAATGGGACGTGATGGTAACTGCTGAAACGAGGAAGTGTATTACATTCCTCTGCCTACCTCTTCGAAGTTTTTAGGCATGAGTAAAATATGTATAAACGAGTAACAAATAAAATTCTACGCCATGTTGACATCGCATACCATCAGAAACACTCGGCGGTATTTAGCTATCCAGCGTCCACAAAAATGAGCGTAATTCAATTAAACGTGAAACTGTGCCGCGCGTTGAGCAGTCAATTGGAGAGGCGTACGAGTACAATAATTGAATTGAGACCGCTTTGCTCAATCATACTGCGTCCTGACGTAGCGTTTGATGCTTGAATTCTTCAAAGCAAATCAAAGTCATTGCTACGTGTACTAATTTACTTCACTTCTTGACTTTTGTATGGAGTTACGTGTGCTTTTTACAGTCACATGTACAAGGCGGTCAAGTTCACCGCGTGAACATTGTGAGTTAGGACAGCTCATTATGATTTGATAGTCAAGGGAGTTGTGGTGACTGTTATAAGAAAATAAGAGAATATACCTATTGCACAAGAAGCCTACAGCCGTGAGTCAAAATCGAAGTATCTTTTGAGTTTTATTGTCATAGTTAAAAATTTCACATAGGCGTCTGTGAAATAGTTCCATTATGCGATATATTTGTGAGATGGTCTTAAATAAAATGTGACCTAGCATCACTAGAAAGAGACTAAAACATTTCATTAAGGTAACTTTTCAGTATACAATCAACAAGTTTCATTGATATCGAAGTGTTGTTAACAAATACATACATTAATTATAAAAAATAATTAAATTGTAGTACCTACTCAGACATAATTGAATTATTTGCGACAAAACTTGAGCGAAAGGCAGAGCTATTTTCTGTATAATTTTATGTATAACGTTACAGGTAGTTGTATAATATATTTATTATTTGTAATTTAATTTTTAATATGATTTCGTAAAAAAAATACACTGTAATCTTGATATTAACTGCGCCAAAATCACTAGTTAAGCGACATAAAACCCGAAATGAACATACAAATAGCAATATAAGTATAATCAATTATAATAATTCTGTCAAGCACAGCAGTGCGTAATTCCATCGAAGCCGAAACCGTGTTTCGCGTCGTGTAGTAATTCAATTGTGATGCAATAAAATAATTGGATTATCGAACTCAACGCGTTGTGACTTTTAACGGGATTAAGACTGCTTTGCATAATCGCAGCCACTGACGGAGCGATGGTAATTTTGCGATGTTTCATTTCTAATTTATAACTGCTTCGTTGATCGTGTTGGTTGCAAGCGCGGCTGCCGATCGAGAGGTTCTGAGTTCAAATAACGGGTCGGGCACTATTGAACTTTTCTGACTTATATTTTCTACTAATTGCTCGGAGTCTGGATATGTGCCCGATGCATGGCAATAGGCTCACCACCTATTCCATAGTGGGACGTAAACGTAACTGGTGAAACGCGAGAGTGTAGGTAGTACGCTCATCTGCCTAAATGTTCAGGGATTACAGGCGTTATGTTACGTACGTATGTAACGTTTATTGTAAATTTATTATTAGTGTAACGATAAAACTGTTCATGATGCTGACAAAGAAGAGCGTATTTTTTTTTTGTAAAATACTTTTCACAAATTTTAAAATCGAGACTCCGTTCGAACCGCCGAGATCCGACATTTTCAGAGTAACAGTGCAAATTTACCGGCGTTAAGAGTCACGTCAGCGCGCAAAGTGATTATGCAAAACGGCATAATCGTTTTAAGTATTTTTATTCCGCCTAAATAAAAACATAAATTAAATTAATGACATTGCAGTTAATTTTTTACAAGTGAAACCCATTAATATTCTAGTGGTATATATGCCATTCTCAAAACCCTTCGGCTGGGGTTGTAGTCCTGGATTTTTAATTTTACGCAGTTTACATTAACCAGATATCGCTTAACGCGATGTACCTACAGATAACATCCTGACATTTGCAAATAGCAATATACCTCGGATAGATCAGAAACTATATGGACTATAATTAGAAAATATACACGACTTAAGCCCGACATGCTTTAAATGTAAAATTAAACAATTCCCAGACTGCTTTTCTTATAGTTTCAAATCAATAATAATTAATTCGGCATAAATCATAATACTATTTTCCTACTGAGAGAATTAAATTTATATATAAAAAAGCAGGAAATCTATTAGGTATTATCTAAAATAATATAACTTCAATATACAACACAACACAAAAAAAACTACAAAACAAAAAAAAACGATTTCGCTAAAAAAGATTGGTAAGTTACAGAAGAATGATCATAATATATAATAAATGCGAACACGAATATACCTATATATAAATTTATAGTCTTTTCGTGAATCTCAAAAGTTCGAGAGAGAGCTTTAAGAGTGTGTAAGCTCTTCCAAAAAGCACCACAACTTTGGAATAAGTGTAAAAGACTTTTCGCGAGCATTTAAGCTTTTTGATTTTATGCTTTTAGTTTGAAATATTAACGTTGAAGTTTCGCCACGAGGAATTTAAACTCATAACACGGTATGTATACTCTTACGCTTTTATAGTATATTTAGATTAAGTCGTATCATTCATCGCTTATGATTAATCTATACCTTGTCACTATAAATAACAAAGTACCATCACGCCTGTATTTCCCGAATAGGTAGGCAGGGGAGTGTAGTACACTCCAACGTTTCACCAGTTACGTTCACGTCCCACAGTGGAATAGGTGGTGAGCCTATTGCCAATTTGCAATATAATAATAAAAATCATGTACTGTTACAAGACCCAAGTGGCCAACCGATCCTTAGCTATACAAAGCTTGTACTGTGGTAACCACACAGCTGAGAAACTGTACCTATAATATACATTTTTAAATACATACATACATATATAGATGATTTTATATTCAAACCACCAACAAACAGCCGTGAAAACCCCTAAATCGAGACGTGTGCCCGGTGTATGACAATCGACACATGCACTGTTCCATGGGGCTTATAACATAACAGATGACAAGTACATAGAACTACACTGCACCGTCCACTCCTTCGAGGAAATGCAAGCGTACCTAATATTATTAACAAGTTTCAAGTGACGGATACAGCGATGTAAAAGCTTATTACGGTTTCGTAAGTGGGAGCGAGACGGCATGTTAGTTCGTTTTACATTACCTCTGATTAAACGCTTCTGGTTTCTCATAGTTTGACAATTATTACACAAAATTATTGGGACACCCACCTCATAATGTAAATTGGTTAAATTTGTCAATAGAAAATATAGACGAACACAAACACACAAATACCCACTCCCTACTGGCATATATGTATATATAATATACACACACATGCGTAACTAATCACACTCGAATCATTAAAATATATGCTAAATTCCAAAATCCGGTAGGCGCGTCATTACCACGTCGGCGTATTTATGTAAATGGACGACCTAATTGTCAAATATCAACAGAAATCTGGATGTTGAAGTACACGTTTGACAACAAGCGATAAGAGTGCCACGATAGAATTTCAATATTGCGAGTTGATCGCGTGTATCAACCGAACGTAGCGTGGGAGACTATGGGCCATATCATTACCATTCTCATTCTGAGAGGAGACCCGTGTTTAACGGTGGAACAGTAAAATGATCGATGATGGTGATGATGGTAAAATATTTAATCATTCGCGTTTTATAACCTCTGAAGAATATAATAAGCGTTAGGTTCAGATTACAACAATATACGTATTTCATAATAAATTATGTTTCATTTTTTATCTTTTGCGAATTGGCAATCTGTTTTGCAACAATAAGCCATTTCCGTGGCTGAGATCCTCTGAGAAGTCTGTCAATATTTTCAGGGTTTGCCCATTAGCTGTTCCCTTATACCTGTTGAGTGAAATGACGTATTAATATGCTCTATTATTTTGTCACGCGAATTTCGTATATAATACCTATATAATGCACACCTATGTACATTTGTTGGCAGGACCGTGTCAAAGCCTATGGTACTCCAGTCTAAGCGACGGTGTTGCCATCTGTTCAAGAACAGCTGCGCTGCTGGCAACAACCAAGGATTCTCAGGTGTCAAACCAACCGCCACAAAATTGGAGGGTAGTTGAAGTCTACTTTGTTATCTACATGTACAAATGTGTGAAGGTAAAATTTAAATGGTGGATATTTGTTTATTACGATAAGATAAATGTTATATAGTTACAGGTGTATTTTATATTATTTTATTAAATGAAAATTATAATTATAATTCAGCTTTAAACATCGGACTATTCAAACCTTGGATCAAACGTGGCCCTCGTTTGTCCCGAGTTTGTGGAATTTGCTGTCATATGTACCTAAAATAAAACAAAACAAATATGAGTTCACTTTTCATTAATTTTAAAATAATGATATTTAAGTATAATTTAATTAAAAATGTAACTTAGATATAATTCTCTAAATAACAAGACAAGCATTATACCGGTACCTGTAGTTGTAAGAAAAATTCAATAGTAACGATTTCACAAATGCATCAACCGCTCCCATATACGGTAATAAGCGTTTGCAATAACTCATGTTTTTAAGTTCAATAAATGGGCTCACCACTTATTCCATGATATCCGAAGATGTCCATGATGATCCGATGACGTAGGTAGTATACTTCCACATATCCCATGTGGAAATGTACCGCCTACTTCTTCGGGGATTACAGGGACCTTATTCGCTATGACCAAACGCGCCGCGTTACGTGGCGTTTGGTCATAGCGAATAAGGCGCCAGGCACGATGTTACGTTATTTAGGTATTTCATATTTGTAATAACGTGAATTTGAAGTGCACTATTTACACTGTCTTTCGTCAACCATCGCAGTGGAGAGCAATATAACCGTACATGTTCTGTACATATGATATTCAATAACAAAAAAAATATTATCAGTATCACACACAAATGATATTTGAGGAGTCACGACGACGCCTGTCAAGCGACACCGTCTTCACTCGTCAAGTGTCGCTGGGAAGTGACAGCCATGGGTACGTACATAAATATGTACTACATATATAGTACTCCTGCGATAGATAACGCTAGCTG
>DWDU01000730.1:0-17164 GCA_018245575.1 Jemadia suekentonmiller | reverse complement strand
AAACTATTCACGTTATTCTGAAAAAACATAGGTTAATTAATCTAGTACACATTTAATCTTGTCGGTATATAAATACTCACGAAACGTATAATATGAACGATTTAATTAATGCACGACGAAGCTATCTTATGAACTCGGTATACCTAATCTGAAAATTTAGGTCACAATTTCATAGACCCAATGTATTCCAAATCTCACAAAGTTATATAAGTTTCTGAGTCTCAAGACGTAGCATTGATTCAATTGATTAATAATTCTGAATAACTGTAACAGTATACGAAAATTGAAAATGGAGTCTAAAATCGGACTCTTCTGCTAGCTGAAAATAATCTGGAATAGTACTGACTAGATGATGTGTATGTCCAGCAGTGTCCTGATTCTACTCGTTGTTTATATTATCATCAATGACGATGAAAATAATCCAGATTTCTTTTATTTATCAATATGTTTCATTGTAATAATATGTATATCTAATTGCTGACAAGAAGCAAATGTTCAAACCCGCAATATTTGCTTACTCGTGTGACAGATTTTGTTTTGAATCAAAAATTTCCAATTTTTATGCTTGTTTACGGACAACAGTTTGTCGTCTCCTTAATAGAAAACGTAATATCGAATCATTAAATCTCGCTAGCAACGTTGCTCGTTACAGATTGCGAAATTAAAAAATCCGACGTTCAATTGAAAAGAACGCAAATTCAAAAACTTTTTTTAACCTCTTGTATTTATCTAAGTATTATTTGTTCTATTTCTTTCTGGAATTCTGTATTCGTTCTGCTTCTCTTATTGACTGGATCGTTGGTCGTGTTAGTTGCAAGCGCGTCAGGAAGCCGTGGGTCCCAGATCGGGTGAGGTAAATATTTTCTAAATTAAATTTTCTAGTAGTGGCTTGGAGTCTGGAAATGTTCCCGGTGTATGGCAATAGGCTCACCGCCTATTCCATACTAGGACGTAAACATAACTGGTGCAACCTGAGAGTGCACTCGTCTGGCTACCTCTAAGGGAATTACAGCCGTGATGTTACGTTTTATTCATGTATCTTTGTTGTGGTATTCATTATAAATCCTACTAGCAAGCAGTCCAAATGTATACCTCATAGTCAAAATAGCATAAATGACAAAATTGAAACCTTATTGTATTATATAATATCCACGTCATTGGCTGTATATTGACTATTATTATAATAATCATTTTCTCACATTTTTTACTATGTCATTAACATTAATTTTAAAGAATAGTATAATACTTCATTGAACACACATCTTTCAATACGTAAATATCATAATGAAGCCATCTAGACAGACATAGACCGATGGACTGTTCAACAAAACATGTTCAACTGACGGTTTTATGAACGAATTTATTATGATATTTGTAAATGCGGTTGTATGAATCGTTACAGCCGATTGGATCGCGCCACAGGAAGACGATAACGCTGCAAGCGGGTCAAGGTTCCGAGTGAACAGGCCGCTTAGACTAAACAACGACTAATTAGACGGTCCGTTGATAAATAACTCCATTAACTATGTACATTTCATTGAGAACTTAGAAGAGGGAAGATAAACGATTGTTTTTATACCAACGTTGTAAATAACCGTCCAGACTTGTCACGGGATTATCTTATAAGACCATGTTCATGTATCTACTGTTACTGCTAACAGCAAAATCCTTGTGGCTTCCTTGAAGCTTCCTGGCCATAACCAAAATCACAAATAATAGCTGACAAGTAAATTTGACAAAAATAAAACTTAATTGAAGAAGTGATTAATGTGAACGATGCACGTGAAGTGTGTAGTAATAGGGGTATTTGCCACTCGGTGCTCTCTGCCTACCCCGTAAGGACCCAAGCAATATGGTACAATAATAATAACAATATGTAAATTGAAATCCAACATGTATCAAATATATTGACTGTAATATAAAGAAATAGAAAATTAAATTAAATTACTGATTAATTTTTCTTCTGGTTTCCTTTGCTAAGTACTATTACAGTATAAAATATTTAATGCAACAAGACAGTTATAGAATAAAGATTTACAAATGTGTACAACATTTTGAACACATCTGTATGTTGTCAAAATAATAAACGGCGATCTGGGCAGCCTGGCGGATAGTGGTCACATGTCAGCGTGAATAAATAAATATATGCGACTCTTAAGGACAACATAGCTCGTGCCTTAATGATACCTACGGTCCCTTTTGTTCCACAATATCACGCGCTCAGCAGCACATCTATGTGAATCGGTAACGTTTTTGATGAAACGAGGTTCGTAAAACAGCACCAGGTACTATATATCAAAGAAAGCTAAAAGCGTTAGCATCGAGTGCCTAATATCTCCATCCTGATAATAACATAACTCGTTAGGTTCGGTCTATGGAATAGGAGGTGAGTCTATTACAATACACCGGGCTCAAATAATAATGAGAGAAAATATAAATAATGATATACATATACAACATAAATAATAATATTTATAGTAATAACATCTGATACTGAAGGCAGAGCTATGCTGTTACCCAACTGATAAACTACGGATATAATATTTCCAATTACACGCACACATGAATAATCTTACATCCAACTACATTAATAACTCGACACATCACACAAATATTTGCATTAGATGATAATCGAACCGACAAACCCGGATGAGCAATCACAGTCATTAACCAATGGATTAACTAGCTAATCAATTATCTAACATTTTTCATCTAACGAGACTCAAGTAGGGGTTAATGTTAAAATACATAAAATAATAAAGGTTGCCATTCAAGAAGTCATTAACAAAAATGGTCGACTGAAGCAAAACTGCTAGTAATCGGATTAGACAAAAGGGTCAACCAGATAAGCTTGGGTGAGAATAAACTATGTATTTTGTGAGCCGTTTTTGTAAAAGTAGTTCCACTAATCATTATCTATGTAAGGAACGCAGTCATACGTATATCTGGTGCAAGCAGCTTCGCTTTTCATTCTGGACGCGGTAGTTTGTTCAAACAGGTATAATTAATTATACATACATACATCCACATATGACATGTTATATGTATGAAAATGTATGCCTTTGGTCTTTGTTTTTTTTTCTTTGACCGCAATCCGGATGGGAAGTAATGTTGCATAAAAAAAAACCACGCAACGCTTGAAAAAGTCTATTGACTCTTGAATTATCGGGAGACATAAAAGCACACAGAGCGTTTCAGTCTTCAGCCGTCAGGTGAATATTCCCATACAGATCCGGTGGGGTATCTTTACATATTTTTTAGAGAATCAATCAATGTCCTATACATCTATTTCAGACAATATGTAATACAGTATCTATGTATAATTTTTTGATGATTAAAAAGAAAACACGTATAATTCGTTAAGGTTAAATTATGTCAAAAAGCCTATCACTCAATTGCAGATTACATACAAGACATAAACGTTTGAAAATAAGTTGCTATAATTCTAAGACTTAAAATTATGATTTATATTTTAACATAAGTGCATATCTTAAAAAATGTAGTAGCACACCTATGGAGTTTCTTTCGCCGCTTCTTCATAGCGAGGCCTTTTCCGAAGCAGTGATAGTTACATTTGACGTACAAAAAGTATTCTAAGGAAAAAAAATTGAAAAAATGAAATTGAATTTGAATTTAAATACTAGTAGCGTTTTTTTAAGACGATTAAAGTTGATCGAACAGTATGATATTGGATAAACGCAATGTCAACAGCACGACGCCAGCCGCTCGAGTAGCCCGGAGGTTCAATCCCTAAACGATTTTCCGCTTGAGATATCCAGTTTTTGCCCCTTTAAATTTCTATAATAGAGGCTGATTTTATTTCCACTAGAATTTTTCGCTGTCTGCTCTGTTTATTGAAATATTATGGTAATTTCCATTTGATCTCCGTGACATTCCTGCTATTAATATATTAGTTAATCCACAGTACTTAGAATCAATTAATCCGGATGTGCACGCTATATAATTCGTTACATGTAAGAAATATATTATACAGCATGATTTCGGCGGTAAACGGAATCGCAAAGTGATCGAGAAATATATAGAAGTGAATTTAACCATATTTATTTTAGACCGTATTTCAAGTTGACTAAGGAATCAATAAGGGAGAAAAATACAACCACTTTTTTCTTTACAAATTCAGTCACAAATAGAAGACGCAACAGGTTACGATGTTAAGGGGAAGCGACAAAGTGTCTGTTGCATGTAAAACTTGTTTTGAATCTAAAGCAATTTTGAATGTTATTCATATTTTAAATGCTGTAAATGAAACACGTAAAGATGTTTGCTATCAGCGTTATATATCTATATACTTGGTAAGATCATTGAATGAATTGTCCAGTTATATCTTACTAGTCGTATTTCATCCAGTTCCATTAAATCTTATTGATATAAACTTTTTGTATTCCAGGATTAATACATAAGATTATGGTTAATAAGCCATTACTTTAACTACCCACTGATACTCTAATCAGGTTGAATATCGTGAGTTGCGCTAGATGACCAAGACCATGCTTCATAAGCAGTCTGATCATCTTAGCACAGGTATTTTCTAGTTTGAAAACAGACACGCTGTACTAAGATATTATTATTGTTATGGGTCTCTGAGCTCACAGCTGCTACTGGATAAATTTAAAAATATAAAAAAAAAGTTTTTTTCAGTCATGTAGACCTAATTATGCTTTTTTCATAATTAAACAAAAAAAATTAGACACGAAGGAGTAGATAAAGGCGATTGTACAATTCACAATACACACAATTTATACCCTTAACAGTCCTGTAGGAAAACCCCTCGTAATCACGTTCGAGCTTTTGGAATATCCCCTGGTATCAATTTTCCTTGTTGGTTCCTAACAAAAACATGCATTATCGTATTATGAAAGAACTTTAGATACTTAAGGGCTCTCACTTCACAAGCTTTACTCTACTAAGTTGCGTAGGGACCATTCTATACGTCAATCGTAACTTTTTAGAATAAAGCAGAACTTTTTCGAATGCTTATGAAGGGAGGCCCGGTGGCTCTACACATGCCTTGCGATTCTCATGACAATATGCGATCACACAGCGCTTCGCTGGCAGAAGCGGTTTAAACTCACACTAGCCGCTATCGTGCAGATAACCTATTAACAAAAACTCACTGAAGACAAAAGCGTCCAAATATGTTAACTTTTCTGTCAGGTTTCATTTACAGGTTTCGTTTCACTAGAAGACCTTCAGAAGAATATTCTCCCACGAAACTACATTCCTCCATCCAGTCATATTAAGGTTTGAAGCACGAGTAACTGGCCCACTAAGTGTTAGAAATTTTTAACTGTCCCAAAGGTCTCGTTTAAGAACGATTTATCATTTCCCATCAGACGGGATCGCGGTCGAGCGCAGTCTATCAGGTAAATATACGATTCAAAACTAGATAGAACTTGTTCTATGGTGACGAGATAGATAAACCCTGTTCATTGTTATACAAATTTCATAAGACAATTTTACTCCGAAACAGAACAAACAATAACATTCAACAAGTATTTGCCATGTATGGGAATCTAACCCACAATAAATGGCATAACAATCATTATGACAAACCGACTTTAGATCAGTAAGAAAATCGCAACAGAGCGTTACTCAATAAAAAAAGTTTGACGGAACTTTAGTACTTAAGGATTCCAAATAACCGTTACGTACATTCGATGAGTATATGAAATTTTTGTAAAAAAAGCTAACGAAAGTACAAACGTGACTCTGAATACATCTCAGAATGATACAGAGCATGGCTTATTTGGAAAACTTTGTTTCAGGAATATCATAAAACTTTTTCTTTTATTTTAGAATTTGGGGGAACGGGAATGGGTAAGACTATACCGGATCAATTTTGGGTCAGAAGATTAGAACAATGCGATAGTCGCCATTGGCAGACGTTTTTCCTCACAAAATGCAATAAATAGGTTATCACCTTAATCGACGTCTCTTTTGAATGAAAGCAATGCACTGGTAAAGTATACGGATTAAAGTTTCACCCACGTCATAGCGGATTTGTCAATTGCGTCAAATACCAGTGATTTGAATTGATATTTGTTCCTCCTACCAATTCGTATCGCAGTAAAAGGATGGGAGAATTGGAACATCACAATAATCTAGTAATGTACCGTGAAACTCTTAAATAGACTTCGAAGTTATAGATGTCTAATATCTATTATGACGTGTACATCTATATAGATCTGTTGAGGAGTATAGTGTATTATTATTGAAACCTTTAACGATGTATTATTGGAAATCATTGTCATGTTTAAGGAGCATTTGCTTATGTTTATTAAAGATATAAATAATTGAGCTTAGAGCTATCGAATGAGTACATTTATTATACAGAATGGTAAATTTAATTACATGATTTTGTCAAATAATTCCGTTACATAATTAACATAAACTTTAATCTTTTTATTCATTTTCTCGGAAACTCTTTTTTGTTATAGACACCGAAAACTTGTAACCTACACTTGGGGTGTCAGAGAATGGTATTCAATTTCATTTGTAGATTTGACCGAAACAAAATGTATTCAAGGGTCAGGGGTTGATAGTGGCGTGAAGTAGAGGATTATATTAGCTTGTTTTGTCAGTCTTAGGGTTCCGTTCACAAATTTAACTATTAATTATTATATCTTTTTCAACTTTCCCAGAAACGTTAATCCACTTTTCAGGTCCAGCCACACTTTTCTTACCCCTGCCATCTATTGGTTCATAATGCAATTAACTTCTATAAAACGTCAATTGCAATTGTTCGATGCATTGATCATAAATGAGGGACTCTAGTGACGTATTGGTAAACTAGATGGCGCTGTTTAAAATATGATTACGCATGATAATAATATTATTTTTAAGGTAGTTTCTCTTTTATTGCAACAAGCAATAGTAACAATAAACGGGATAAGACAATATATATACGAGTACAGTGGAAATAATGCTACAAATAAATGAAATGTAAGCAAGCATATTATAACTTTCATAACTATTCGTAACATTTTAATTCCATAACTATTAACCACATAACGTAAATCTATGGCACTGTTGTTTCCAAAAATGGGATATTTCACATTTTTCCTTACAGTATTTGACTGAAAAGAAAGAAAATACTTTCACACATGAATATACGAATAGATCCAATTCCATATTCAATAAACACGTTCCACATATCCTAATAAAAACTCAGTAAGATGGCGTATCCCGTCAACTCCTTTACATACAATACAGTGTCGCGGTTGTTTATCGCGGTTAGCAATGAGAACTCTATTCTATACTTCGGTGAAAGATTTGTGAGAATAGCATTGTACTTTTATGTACCGTCCTTTAACGTATGTAAAACAATAAAACATTTAATTATGGTTATGAATGTGTGTTTTAGCAGTCGGAACCGCGGTTACGATCTCCATAAAGATCTGCTGCTAACTGTCATCAATATCAGTCAGCTACGAAAGAAAGTGTTTGGTAAGTCAATTGCAGTCATGTGAAACAGACAGACGTAAAAAGTCAATGTACAATTGCCTTCTATACAACACAACGGTTTAGATAATACAGAGAATGGTTCGGATCATTTTTGTATAAAGATGTAACAATAGTATAAGTACTTGTGCGCGGCGAAAACCATAATTCAATTTTTCACGCTTATATTGTTCTTTACCACCCGACAAAGGAAAATTAATATGAGTCTTTAAAAGCTTTTGCTATCCAGATTCCTTCGCAAGTTTGTGAGCTTTCTCGAGAATAATATGAGAGTTTCATTACTTACCTGTGAATAAAACATACTAACACTTACTTGCAAGGCGGTGTGTGATGATTTATATGAAATTTGTTTATTTCTATATTTATATTTTGTTTATTTCTATATTTAAATATGAACGTTAATAAAAATAAATTATACACAATTCAGAATACCTTGGTTACAAACGAAGTTACAAGCTTTAGGATCAACAATTGGTCTTTGGATATCGGTCTTTGGATAGGTCTTTGGTAGGAATATATTGTCTCTCATAATTAATTTTCTTAATCAAATTAGCAAGCATCTATGCACATGGTGCGTTCGGTTAATAAGTGAGATTTAATACATTATAGTATATATAAACCATAAAGACAGAGATAATGGAATGTAATATGATAAACGGCCCATGGTATCGAATATCGATTGAACGTAATACGTCACAGTGATGTATTGAAGTCACTACATAACGTCAAAAGCTTCACATAGAATAATGGAACGTATCCTGACGCAAACGCGGATAAAGATTAGGAGCCAAGACAGATATTAATCGATACCAAACAATTTTTCTTTTGTTTCCACACTATCTACATACTTTGATTTCATGATGAAAGAAATGAGAAATTAAAGGTTATGGATGACGAAAATGAACATATTCACTGGATGTTTAGATTCCATGTTCATACAGTTGATTATTTCTTATATTGGATATATAACTGAGCATTTGAATGTAAAATAGACACGCATGTGTCAATGTAACTGTATATTTATTTCCAATGAAAACAGTGTTTCAGAGAAATAGGTGTACAATAATAAAATTGTCCGGGCCGTATCGTAGATTTTTTTATTCCTGGCTGCTCTTTTATCTAACATAAAGCACTTTGTCTTACAGAACATTCTGGCTACTGTCACTTCTCTCGATCATTACGTTACATCGGTATCTATATTTTGTTGGTTGTCTCATAACACGAAACCGATTCTGGGTCGTCACTGCAAGACTTTTATGGTTAATAGTAGTTCAACTATTCACCCGTCAGTATTTACTGTATTTTCCTCAATGGCGGGCATTCAGTCCTTTTCAATCTTTACCGTACTATATAACTTGTAATATTATAAGATCAATATTGTCAATTATCAAATTATTTTTTCTGTAGAACATCACTAGATTATCAGGCCAGGGCCGTTGAGAACAAGTGGTTCTGAAAAGTAGAGAACCATGAATTGTTTTAATATTAGGGAGAGACCTTTTTTCATTGATGGAGGTTTCAGAGCTGTAAAAATTATGAATAACATTATTCATAAATTTTAATTAATTTGAACAAATCGCATTAATCAAGACGACATTTGGTAACTAAGATAGAACGCAGACAAGCGGACAAAAGATCACATTAGCGAAATAAAAGACTATCGTTGAGCAGACTCTTTAGAAATGTGCCTCTCAAATTACTAATTACGTTAAAAGCGGTCTGGAGCAGAAGGGGTGAAAAGGAGGAGATGAATTAAGAAAATTCTTTGGATGTTAAATGTTTCATTGTTACGAGTGAAGTTAGACATAAATTTCGTTGAATTATGCAATTTGTTATTGAATTTCATGTTACACATGTCATATTGTTAAAATAAATAGATATAACATAACAAGGAATTTTAACATGTTTAGTTTTACAATGTTATGTAGTTTAACATTCAAAATAATAACACTTCCAATACAGTTTTCTCATATCTATAAATGGTATTTTTTATTTATAATTAATGAACCATTTGTTTATATGTATAATGAATTTTTATTTACGCCAGATATGTCAAATTACCATACATTATATTATATAATACATAAATATATAGTACGTATATAGAAAATCTCTTACACAAGGGATGTTTTAACACTTATTTACGTATCAAGGTTGGTCCCATCAGATTCATAGTATTTTTCATCTTCTTCGAGTCGACATCTGATCGCGAGTGATCAGTCATCGTGATGAAAGGATTAGTCGCAATTTCCACGGTGCGCCGGGCAGTGTATGTTCACACTTATTGAGACAGTCGCCACTCGGGGAGGCTGTTTCATAGTCACAAAGTAAATATTTTATAAAACCATTTTAGAATAATTCTAATTGGTCTATGCTTCGCAAACGTACCAAACCGTACATTAAACCATCACTGATGTTGGTATGAAATCATTTTTAAATATTTCCGGAATTATTATACTAATTTGTCTTTCTTAGGCACATACAACGTAACATCACGTCTGTAACTTCCGAAGAGATAACAGAGAAGTGTCATATACTGCAACGTTTCACCAGTTACTTTTACGTCCCACTATCGAATAAGTAGTGATCCTATTTCCGTACATCAGGCACAAATCCAGACTCCGACCCACTACTAGACATTTTGGCTAGAAATCATAGAAAAATCCTATGGTACCCTATCCGTGATTTGAACCCAGGACCTCTCTATCGGCCATTCCGCTTGGAACCACGCGACTAGCGAGACAGTTCATATCTGTATCCTTAAGGCATACAATATGTTTGTCTACCCAAATTATTTTACAAATAATAAAATACATTCAAATACATAACTATGTTTAATCACACTTCAAATTATACATCAAATTACTTACATCTAGTAGTTGTTAATTACTTTATTTATATTTATATAAATCTGTAATAAAAATCACTAACGAATTATTTACTTAATGTTAATTTTTGTCGTATGTATTACTGAACTTATTTGACATACCTCCCAATCCCAACAAATAACAGCTGTATGTAATATAACCTGATTGTAATTATGAGAATAATTACACTGTTGGACTATTTTGACTTTGAAATATGTAGTTTTGCTTAAATTTTATTTATTGATTAATCATCCGTGTTGTCAACAAAGAGCACATTTAAAGCCAACACATTTTCTTACCAGCTACCGACGAGCGTGTTTACGAATAAAATATGAGTAACACTATTATTATTCAATATTATTATTCAAAAACTATCCTTATATATTTATCTTCGTATAAAACACTCTACTCCTACTTTACGTGAACAAAACATTGTTCCCGAACACAAACAGGCACGAACAAATATTTTACTTAGTCAATATTATAACAATATTCAATATTGCTCCATAGCTGATATCAAATATCCGATAATAACGTGGGATATTTTCAACAAAGGGATGGAAAAGAAACTGTCGGTAGCTCAGTAATGATATTATCTAAGGAAATTTTATTGAACATTATCAACATTTTACTGAAACAGAGTTTCGATGATTATAATAACAATTTTAATGAAGATGATAATGAACATAATGTTGACGACAAATAAACTGATATTGTAAGGGTGTTAGTATTTCTTTGTCTAGTATCGACCACAACAACATTAGCGGCGCAGCCTATTGTGCCTACAAGCGGCATTTCCATTAGTTTGCAAATCATATGAAAGATTTTGCTACGTTCTGGTATCAACTAGAGCTCTGTCTATAGCAACGTCAATACATTTCACTCACTCATCTAGTTAATTCCGTATTAATTAAGTTTCTTGTAACCGAAATTGCTGAATCAATTGTGGGTTCGATTAAAATTTAGACCATTTTCATCTTATTATATGAGTAATACAGAAATGTATACATATATAGTTTGTCAGTTGTCTGGTTATCACACAAGTTGTACCAAGTTTAAGGTAAGTCATATGTATGCCATCGTTGCTAGAATATTTTATATTGATATATATTAAAAAAATTGTTGAACAATGTCTAAAATAACCTGGTTTTTTCATCACTCTCTAATCTGAGTAATTGGTATATTGCTAGGGGTTTGGTAATAATGCGGAGTTTCATTCAAGGTGGTGGCGCCTATCATATCTCCGCCAGCGACCAAAAGCAGTCTTCGTTTCTTATGATGACGCAGCAGTGACGTCACACTCGTGAAACTCCTCTCGCCTCGTCTGGCGAAGCCAAGAGCCAACCTGCCGTCAGGTCGGCGTCGAACGCCGACGTTGTGGACCGCATTGGCGCAGGACACGCTGAGAGTGTACGCGTGGTTCGGCTTGGATACATAAAAATAAAGAGTTTAAACGTGAGAAAAGAGTTTAAACACGAAGTCAAAAAATTTGAACAAGTTGATGAATCGATGATCCATGAAACTTTTCAACTGACCTATGTTACGAATTGTGATGAGATTCAATGAAATAAAAGGATTGTTGACTGTCACGTACACATTTTTTTTTTGTTTCAATGATTCATTACGACCTTATTCGGTACGGTACCGTACTATAAATGTAACACGCAACATCACGCCTGTAATTCCCGAAGAGGTCGAAAGAGGAATGTAATACACTCCCAAGTGTGACTTACGTTAACGTCCTTCTATGAAATATGTAATACTAAAAATTTATTTCAAAAAATGCAATTTATTACCTGACTTGAGGGCCTCAGAATGAAAGTTCCGTCAGGCTGTCCCTTCAGCAGATTCTCAGCCTCTTCCCTATCGACGTTCATGTAGTAGGACTCGCTCTCCACTGGCACCGGAAGAGGCCGGTCCGCCATGTTACATTTCCGCTCCCATGTTGGCTCTTTGTCACAGACCTCCTTCTCGCCTTCTGAATCTTCAGACTGAGTGACATCGTTCGTTTCTGAAAAATTCAAAATCATCATATAAATGCAAGAAAGAGCGCTCATTGTGATATTGTAAACCCATGTTATTGGTTATTCCGCTCAGCAAAAAAATATGGCTCACCAATGTTTCGTATGAAAAAAGATATATTTTTGAAGTAAGTGGTACCGAATATCTGGTTTAAAGTATATTATGTGTTTATATCTATTTCTGTGACACATTAAGATGAAAATATAGCCGTTTTATAGAACGTGCAGCAAAACGCCCTACCATCTAAAACATTATCTCCCTGTTAAGCTTTGACCGCCTTATATCTGGAAATGTTCGGTTGGCCCGGAAACGAACCCAATGTACGCAAACAAACGAGCATTTCCTGATTTAAGATCCCTCGATTCAATGAGGAAGCAGGATTCGGGACAGGAAGAGCCTCTTAAAATTTCTTCTACTGAATTATAACGTTTGTTTTTATTATTGCGTTGCTATGCCCCAAGCGGAAATGAAATATTTTATCCTGTTTCATCTTCTTCATGTCGTTGTCTTCTATGTAGCGCAATTATAAAACAATGAACTATATAATAAGGTACTCATACCAATACTTTCAATTTTTCATTATTGTAATACTGTAAACTCCAAATTAAATTTAGTTCTACGTTTTGCATTGATTCATTTTTTAAATTTTTCATCAAAAAAAAACGATTAAATAAAGATTACGTACAAAAGCTCATTACGTAATAAAATCATATTTAAATTATTAAAAAGCCTTAAGAATAATTGACCTTTGCGAAGTGTCTCTGTACATTTTGTCTTAGTACTTAAGTCCACGAAAGGGTAACTGTAAGCTAGCGACAATGGCCTGATAATCAGACGCGACCAGCTGTCTCGTATCTATTACTTCTCATGCCAATGTCACACTGTAAGTCACTTTACGTCATAACGAATACCTTGAAAAGAATACTGACAGAACGATTTTTGCTCTCAGTCTATCCTGCTTATAAAAGCAATAGTTTATGTCTGACTTCAAAAACAACAATGAATTGTACCTACATTATATTATCGTAATAATTTGATTGACTTTTACCAATTATATATTGACTTTTTAGTGCATATTAATTTGTTTCGGAATAGTTGTTTTTGAAGTGGGTGTTTTCTTTTGTTATTCATGTTATTGTAATGAATTTAACCTGCGATAACGTCGGTGAGGCAGTGAAGAAGTCTGTACACGCAGTCCACGCTGGTGGACGCGGCCCGCGCCCCCAGATTGTACACAAGAGGCACACTCACTTTGACCCACCAACACATTTTCACTATTCACACATGAAATGTAACAATCATTTCAATTATTTTCTGTACAGTTCATTTCATCGTCGACGTTATTACTCGGCTAACATTGAGTCTTTATATGATTAATTACATCTTCTTATTTTTTTTATTTGGAATTATCCAATCATACAAATTCTGTCACAAGTGTGTTATTTAATATACATTTACATCACATATTTTTATGTCGTCATTCGTAAGATATAAAATTATTTATAAGTGTAAGGTGTACCTAAAATATTTTTAATATTCATAAAAGAAAATTTCTATTAATTTATTAGTTAAGTACCCAATTAGATTTATAAGCCCTTAATATAAAGTAGAACGAATTCGGACTGTTTATTTCAGAAATTTTTATTTAGTTCCAAACCGCTATGCAAACAGAAACATATTAAATACTCCAAAATGTTCAAAATTTGCTCTATTAATAATATATTATTGTTTGCATTCGATTTCTTTAATAACTATATAAATTAATTATTTCTACAATCAACACCAAAATTGCAAGGTCTCGTTATTCCAATAAGACCGTCTGCCGATGATGCGTCATCTATTCCCAGATTAGTTGTCCACAACAAGTCTTAATTCACGTTGACTCTGTCCTTACTCACCAAGTATTTTGAAATTAGGTTTACCATGCTTTCTGAGCCACGACACTCATTCAAAAAATAAAATATCACTATAATTTAATTAAACTTTTAACTTAAAACGTTTAGGTCCCATCATGGAATAGGGAGTGACCATGTTGCCTTACCCCGAGCACAAATTGCGACTCCAAGCTATTGCTACAAATCTCAACATATAAAAACCTAATACAAGCCGATCTGGAGATCGAATTGAAATTCTGATAAATTGTACTGAGTCAGAGTCCAATGTAACCTTAACGTTATCTCGAATACAAAAATAGTTTCTCAGGATAGTGATGTTACTTTCGACTGGCTAGCTGGGCTTTGCCATACGAACGCCGCTACAAGGTCAACGCTATAGCTCAAAATCTTCCCCAGTATTACAGCAAGTCAATTTATATTTTATTAATATGTAAATTACGTGGCCACCCCATTCCCTACCGAACCGTTGATTCATAGTCCGACGGGGAATATCAATTAACTTTGATTAACACCGCCGGCTTAATAATCTGCAAGTTTCTTAATTAATGAAACTTGCTCACCAAAACTATGTTAAAACTAGTGGTGAGAACGCTAAGCTTTAAATACTTGAGATATTACAATAAGTTTGCGCAAGTTTTAATAATATTAACAGCATAAAAAAATTAACGGCATAAAATAAATTATGCTGATAATTTGATGCTAATGCGTCACTACAAATGTCCACAGGCAAGTGATGATTACTTGACATCAGTGACAGTTGGACTGTCTGACCGCATCGGTCTACAATATATCAAAAAATATACAGCAATTAACAAATATAACTTGCAATTGTTATTCTCTGTCCTACTAACGAAACAAATGTGTTTAGATGCATAAAACACTTCTTAATTCTGATTAAAATTGAATTATGCTACATACGACCGAAATTAATACATGGGACGGAATGTAATTAAATATCTTATGTATTAAAACTGTCTAAGCTCATGTAATACTAATAACTCGGAAAAAATATTCTATATTTTTTATTTCCCTCACGCACTTTATACACTGTCACAGAATGTTTTTATAACGAACTTGGAAAAATTCACTTAAATTCACTTCAGTAACAACAATGAAATAGACACAATCTTACAAACATTAAAACTGAACTGAAATGTATCATATGAAAACACCTTTTTTGTATTTTTATTTACACGACACGAACTTAACGCACTTCTCTTGGATGTGAAGTGTTGTTCCTATAACAGTATTTTATCGATAGAAATTATTAACTCAATATGACTTCAGTAATTTTGTTAATACTGAAACAGAATATTATATTTAGTATAAAATTATATTTAATTTAATATAATTATATTTGGGATATCCAAAATCCATATTTAAAACATGATATTGCGCTATTCGTTGGTCGTGTTGGTTTCAAGTGCGACTGCCGATCGGGAGATTCTGAGTTCAATTCCCGGGTCGGACACTACAAATATTTTTCTAATTTAGATTTCCTAGTAGCTGCTCGGAGTCTGGATATGTGCCCGGTGTATAACAATAGGCTCTGCACCTATTCCATAGTGGGACATAAAAGAAACGTCGAAGTGGTCTACATTTATCTGCCTACCTCTTCTGGAATTACAGGCGTGATGTTACTGGGCTATTCGAAATCCATATTTAATATATGATATGACTATCAGTGTCCAAAATCATTCAATAACTTTTTACTAGTGCAGTATTACTGTTATATTGTCATTTGTACTGTTTTATATCGTCAAGGAAGGAGGGCTAATAAGCTAGTATACAAACTAAGAACAATACTATTTTCATTCAAAACATATGAAAAGAAATCTATAACATATTTTTATCACATGCACATGTTTTATCACACATTGTTTTATCAAATGCAGGATGATTTCGAATACATTTTTACTTAGATTTTCCACTAGGTTAAAAGAGTATGTGACCAATTCATTTTCCATGTCTTATATGGACTCGGTGGATTTATGTAAGCCTAAACGAAATAAGGATTTATCATATAATAATGAAATATTTTTCATATAATATTATCAATATTTTGTTGCGTCGTCATATCGACAACAAATCCCCCTCCCTATACACATGTCGTCCATATGACACGCGTGAGGACAAGAAAAAAAGCATTCCATGAGAAAGTAGAGACGAGATGTAATTACGCATAATAGACATAGGAATTAATTATAGGAGGAAAAAACTTTATACAAGTTAGAATTATTCCTAACCTCTTCATGCCATGTTCATAAATCTGTGATTATTAAATATAAATATGTCAGCGACTTCCCGCGCGACAGCGTGTTTATGTTTATTCTTTAAAATACGGACACAGGACTCGTACTTTTCGATTTTTCATGTCTACAAGGGACAGAGAGCTTGTACTAAAAGGCCACATGCGTGCCGCCTTTTCAATGTATAATATAACATAAATTAACATAACATTGTACCTACATATATTTGCGACAATTTTTTTGTTGGCAACATCGTCCACGTGTATAATTTATATGCGAAATTAAAATCATTATTAACCCAGTTTTGTACACGATTTTTCTATATGCTTAACCTCTCATACATAAAGAGTATTTATAGCCTTCATGTATGACTATCACTGTAGAGTGCATTTGATGAATCTGTACTATTATGTTACATGTTACAAACATAGATTCATTTAAATTTTTCTAGTTAGGTGTAGAATTAACTCTTCGTTAATGTAACCGGTAGTCATCTAGCGATACAAGCGTTTTCCAAACACAACGTTATTACCGCACAAACAAACTAATCGCAGAAATATAAGTACCCATCATTGTAGTTCTAAGGCTTAAAATTATAATTTATCGGATATTTTAATATAAGTGCTTATTTTAAAAGATGCAGTCGCAC
>DWDU01000729.1:0-17165 GCA_018245575.1 Jemadia suekentonmiller | reverse complement strand
CACCACCTATTCCATAGTGGGACGTAAACGTAACTGGTGAAACGTGGGAGTGTTCGACACTCCTCTGCCTACCTCTTTGGGGTCTGGATTTTTTATCTGTATATAGTAATAGACTCAGTCTATTTAATTCGATTTATAGCTACTACACTCCTAAGCATACGCCTTCAGTGAAAACATGTGTAACTTTACTTAATATTTTACATGATATTAAAAACATGCAAAAATCTTATATTTGTGAGGAAGTTAAATTTGATGTTGACAAGTGTTACATAAATTTAATAGGAAGTGTCCTCGTGGAGACGCGCGAGATGCCACAGTGTATCCAGTTCAAGTCGCGAACATTGTCGTTAATCATCCCGAGGAGGAAAAGGGAGTCTGATGGAAGTAAGAAATCCTAATTTTATACGAAAAACCAGCTGTGTTTAAGAGCCCCAGGTATAATATTACATGAACATTTCTCAAAATAATAGCAAAAATAATGACTAGTGGAATTTATGATGTTCGGTATGTAGGTACTAATTAGTCTTTCAACATTTTTAATTAAGCTGTACTATGAGGTCAAATTATACTTAATACAGACATTCAGGTATTTGATGAACGGTCATCAAGCCCTGTCACTAGTACTTATATGAAGAAGTCTAAAACATATGATGAATTGACCAGTGTTCAAAGCGATACAACATATCTATGCTAATGGCAGAACGCGAAAGATTGCAGACGAAATTGTATCTAAAACATGTCCAGACAAATTAAATTATATTGCAGCCAATATATATTGAAACAAACACACACATACGCCAACACGCATGTATGTAGGCACGCAAATATACACGCACCTCTTCGCATACATGCACGGACGCACACGCATGCACGCACGCGTACATATGCACATACACACATACACGCAAACACACACACTCAATGCAATCACCAATGCTTAGTGGCAAATATTTTGGCAGTGATTCTACGATCTAAACATAACATGATACACAAGAAGTAAACCTTATAATTTGTATTCATCAAATCTGTAACAAGCAAGGAGCGAATGAAATTAAAACAAAAGATGATTTTCATTCATTTATTATTAATCGGTGTTCATTAACACGACACCTATCTCTTACGTACTTACTATGTTTTGGTTCAGTCGGGAACTTATAAGAAACAAAAATAAAAAACAAAATAAACTAAACAACTAGATTTTGGTACTAGACAACGAGGACTGCCAGTGCGACATCCAATCTTATTACAGCTGCGTAAAACTAAATATACGTAGACTATCTATACTGATAACATTATATCGAACTAAATGGCTAACTTTGTGTATGGCTTTACGCACCTTTATTTTACGTTCGTCTCTGCATCTTTTGGCACGCGTTCGATGATCCGTGAGTTGTAACAGTCAGTGTATACAATCGCAAATAAGACAGGCACTCTAGAATATTCTATCGAAGATTGCATTGTATTAGAAAATAAGACAATATCCCAGAATATACCATAGAGGGTCATTGTTCAATTTGCCTTTATGTGGGACTTTTCTTCGACAGATATTTCGTCTTAAAAATCTCACGGGACATCGAAGGCGTCCATCAAAGCGTAGATCATTCGTTATCCATTTAACAATTATATTTACATTGCGAGACTTAATAATACGACATATTTATATAAATACATGTTACATATAGATATACAGTGGTTTAGTGTACAGTAACAAGTTTTATAGCTAAGGGGTGAGTGCTGTCGATTTATCACATCTGCGTGACGTGACGGAACGTGACGTGACCTTACGGAACGTGACGTAACGTAACGAAACGTAACATGACATAACTGGATGCAACGTGACATTACGGAACAAAACGTAATTTAACATTGCACGGTTCTAATACGTAAATATTTGCGTGAAGATCAAATGAGACGAATGCATAATACGACAATATATCAAACCACAACGACATGGGCAGTTCAGGCGACAGTATAGTAAATGGAGTCGTTGACCTCTTCAGTTTAGTTGCAAGTTAAGTAGTAAGGTCGACTAAATGAGTTATTTTTCAATTAAAGTAACGAATCGCCACGTTTGTCTACGTCGCAATAACAAGAACTGAAACAAATCGTTTTTTGAACTGGGCAAGCTAATAAAGAACTATAATTCACTTTCCTACACACCGAGTAAGTGAACGAAACCGTCAAGGAAACTTGCCTATATTGGTCGCAACAATTGAACTTACAATTGGACTAAACTATTAAACTGTTTTCACACAGTCAAATTCTAGTCTCCGCCATGACCTCGCTGCAAGCGGCGGGAGCTCCTTCAGACCCCATAAAGGTTCGAAGCTAGTCAGGTCAGGTCAGGTCCTTCCGAAGAATATAATGTGACGTGAACTGTGCCAATAATAATTTAATCACTTTTCAAATTAATTTGGTTCCGTTGTTTGGTTTACCGCATATGTTTATGTAAAATTAACAACACAAAGTACATATGTACAAGTGATCGTTATATAAACACGCCGTTGAGAAGTCGTTTTTGGTATTAACACTATTTCTACCGGTAATGTCCGGTAGGTTGTCCGAAATTTAAAAATATAATTAAAAGTATAAAACCGTTAAAAGTCCACTTTTGTTAAAGTTTCAAAATAATTTGCATTTATTAAAATTTACCACGTGCAATTCATAAAACGAACTTTCGCACTTGAGCACGTTCAGATCACGCATCGATTTTGCTTTTTTAACAGGAATAATTGAAAAATAATTTATTAATACATTATAGTGGCCTTAACTCTATTGCGAGGAGAGCCGTGCGCGACACCGGTGGCGCTCGTATTTAGGTTTCGTATTTACAAACAGTTTCAGTATGACCAAGATAACGGTCTACTACAAACGTTGCACTGTAACTAAGTCGTCGCTGGTGTGGGAAATCGTATCGCTAAGTCGCCCTCGAATATTACAATATTCAGCGCGTCCGCACAACGTGCCACAGTTATCCTCTGATCACTGAGAACGAACGTCGAAAGTGAACCGTCACTTGATTGTTTTCACACTAAGACACAATAAAAGTTTCAAAATAACGAGCTGCCTCGATTCAGCTTCGTAACAGTGCAACTATGTTATCGATACTAAAAAAGTTTTCAACTCAATGCGCGCAAGTTAAAAACGATTTATGTCGAAACTTAGAAAGTCACTCTCGATCATTCCAAATGGTAATCAAATTATTAAAATTTACTGAGGCCTTGACAAAAAAATACTATTCAAGTGTTCAAATGCAAAATTTATGGTTAAGGGAGTAAAATCTACAAGAAATTCGCAGGTTCGTAGCACACTTGCGACTTTTTGCAACGCAGTCTCAAATAATACAGTCGCGCTTTTGAGTTGACATAGTTTTCGTTAAAATGCATGAGACATATCTAGCATTACTGCTAAAAGTCGAAGTGTGCTACCACCCTGACGTACAGTGAATTGTAAACGTTAGATTCTTTTTAATAGTGCTTTTAACAGAGTAAATAGGATTTAAAAATACGAACGACACGCCCGCAGTCACACTGGTACTGTCACCAACAAAACTATCAAATACAGTCGGAAATAATCTAAGAATCAATAAACTCACTATATCATACACTCACCGAGCCGCCGCAAACGTTTCTCCACACGACTGTACGTAAACGGAAACACATACAACGGTCGTCGTGCATGTACAGCCGAGATCAAAACGGTTCATTGAATACAATATTATTTTTTGTTCATAAAAATATACCACACGGAACTTAACTATATTAAAAGCAAATAATAAAACATTAAACAATATTAACAACTGAACACAACTCATAAGAATCGTAGTTATCTTAACTTATATTAAATTAGTTTTAAGGCTGTCAAATGCAATAACATACGAAATAGTTAAAGATATACTAACATTAGTTGTTCAAATGTAAAAAATTACAAATATATATACATACATATATCGCACGCGAATTTGTTCTTTGGTTAGATAGAATGAGATTTTTTTCTGTGTTGCCACAACTGTTTTAAAATTTGTCAGTAAAATGTTTTAGCGCTTAAGCCGGGGTCCACACTTATAGAGTTTTTATTACGTGTCGTCCGACCGAAACGCCGCGTTCGAGGCAAATATTTTTTCAGCGAATTCCAATTTATTTTCCCGTTCCATTTTTCCTTTTGCAGATACAACAAACACTAAAAACCCCTACGCAACTGATACGCTCGCCGTAGACATTTGTTTCAACTTTTATATTGTATACGTAAACGATGAATAAGATTCTCATAAAACATCAACGTTATCTGAAAAAAAAATCTTTGTTTATGTGGACTCAGCTTTATACAAAAAGTTATCTACATGATATATATTTATATATTGTTCCCGAACGCAATGTACGCACTAACTTAAAATATAACCAGAACAATGACAGATACATATTTTTCGTTTCACTTCAATATATTCCGGCGGTTTAAATAAATTTCCTCACTTCAAAAAGCACATACATAAGTAATAAATAGTACGCCTCGAATGAACGCGTAAATCTTAAAATATACAGCAGCCGATACTTTTTTATAATCTATCTAAATTATAAGTATATTTACACCACATAATACAGGTGTCTGTAAACATACAGACACAAAAAACTACGATTGATCAGTGGGCCGTGCAATCCGCTTTCAAACAGCGAATCGTCCCCCATTTTTAATGTTTCTCTCACAAAAAAAAAAAAATTCAAATAGAGTAATCTGAAAGAAAATGTTTTTGTATTATAATTAAAATTACTTGTATAACTTCGTAGCATTCGGACATTTATTTTTTGAAGAGAATTTATATTTTAAACAACCCCACGGCCTGCGCCCAGAACTTTCTACGGGAAAAAGCAGTACTTTTATTATGAAAAATTGAGTGAGCAGAAAAAAAACTTTCTTTTTCAGATAAAAAAAAATACAGAAAAAAACTTATTCTCCCGAAAAATAAAAAAGTAACTTTTCTTATCAACAGTTTCTAACATTTTCGAGAATTTTATCAAATCAATAATCGAACTATCTTCGAATAATATTACGGTATTGAAATGCAAACATCCAAAACAGTCAATGATGGAATTTTTACTTTCTCATTCATATCATTACGATATTGGGTATGAAATCGGGTTTAGAAGCTTATCCGAAAACAATAGAAAGTATTAATTGAATCCCATGGACAAACAACGACAATGGAACAGAACAGCGATGTCGAAACCCGCGGGACTTATGACAAGTGGTCGTGCACTGGCATTAGATAGATTAAATCCCCAACCAATTGAGATTAACCACTGGCGGTGTGCGCACGGCTTTATTGAATATTGCCAGTTAAAAAATTGTAAAGGAAAAATAATTCCATTCATATTGAAATTCGGTTTCAATATACGTAAAACGAAGCCTAGCTATTGACATTTGTTTTATAACTGGTGTGCGTTCTTTATTCAAATTTCTCGATCGTCAAATACAATGTGAATGAATACAAGGAAGTAATAAGCTCAACGTTTTATCATTTCCGACTATGAAATATTTTCATTAGAACCCTGTTAAAAGTTTGAGAATCGCAGCCCACTGATCAAAGGTTTTATTGCGACGTACAGATAGGTAGCTGCTACACTAAGCTTAACATTTCGTTGGGTTCTCTACGTGAACAACCTACCCTGTATCTATCGAAAGTTTCAATCGTTCAAATCTCGTCGAGGTCGCGGCCGAGGACAGCGCGCGACCATTCAACTGCGATGGACTATGTTTATTTTCATATAAACAATTACAATTATAATATTATACTTTATACTCTTTGTACATAATATATGTAATCTTCAGTATACATGCCACTGTTGATTGAGCAGTCTTGAATTGAATCATAATTGAGGGGGTGAATTTGGACGCTTAACACAAGCTCTAAGCATAGCTAGTAGAACACTTTAACGATTGATCTCAGCAAATGAGATATAGTATATCGTTTATAAGCGATGTTTCTTTATTTTCTATTATGTATAATATATATAATTATGATGTGTTTGGGTAACATATTTGTATATAAACAATAATTGTATTGTACACACACCATTCTTTTAGTGTACGACAACGAGCTGTGTCTAGTGTGCTCGCACCCTTATGTTACATGGTTGTATAAAATAAGGATTTAAACAAGTACATTAACAAGGAATGGACATCTTGCTCGACTTTTAGCAAAACTCTAGGGCAGACCCGTGAATCAGAAACATTACTCATATTTTCAACGGATTTATAAGTCAGTCATCCTCTTTTCATTTTAGAGTTAGTTCATTATTTTGGAGTTTTAATGGATAAAAATGACGAGTAAATGGAGAATATTAAAACTAGTAAAAAAAAACAACACAATTACATATAAATAATTTCGTAAACCAAATAAATATTACGAGTGTAATACGTACATAAATATTACTGTAATGGGGAGGACGGCTTACAAATTAATCCGCCAGAGGCGCCACCACTACGTGCGCTGTCACTTGCATCGTACGTCAATGTCACAGACATTGACAACTGCGCGTGACAGATGAATTGACAGTTCTCAAATCATGTAATTTATATAAGGAATAACGCAATGGAAACGCCTGCTACGTACAGTTCGAGATGCGCACTCGTCTGCATCTCATCTTTTTTACATACAAGCTGTCATACAAATACAAAACTTACGACGAACTAAGCTGCCTGGAGTAGTACACAATACCGCGAATCCACCTAAATTAACTTGAGCTAATTTACACAATATAACACGCAGAAGTCAACTTAGCACTTGCGAGGAATGCGCTGCCCCACCCGCTATTCGATCTTGCCTACTAATCCCTACGGTACGGACAGTATCTTAGCTACCATTACGTTATGTGAGATGTTTGCTTATTCAAATAAAACTAAAGATATGATGAAATTAAAAAAATGCCTTTTATGCAGTTAGTACTTAGCCGCTAACACGTCACCCCGGCGAGGTGTCTCGTTAACTTCTGCGAGTTATACTTACATAGATGTCATGAAGCTCTAACATCACAACAAAACGTTTTAAAAATAAGAGATTTTTAGATTTATTCAATACGATTCATTCCCAAGAATAATAATTATAGGCTACATATTATATATATTCCATTAAAATAATCATTTACAATATATTTTTTAACATTTACGAATCAACAGTTGCTTATATTTCTCGATTTCAGAACGAGCGACGTGGGGGTGCACATAGCTTATAAATAAAACAAAAAAAAAATACAGATACCATAACGTTGCCACATAAAAATATTACAATTACACAGACAATAGAATATTTAACATTTGTACATACATTGCAACACGCGTCATATCATTCGTACACATGACACAAAGGGACACATTTCACTAATAGTGCGTTGTGTAATCATCAAGTATTTCACTAACACGATTATATTACACGTTCGTATTAACCTCTCGTGTATGACTAGTGCACTGTGACACTGAGCTGGGCGCGGGAGTCAGTCCGTCCGTGCGTCCGTCCGTCCGTGCGTCCGTTCGTCCGGCCGTGCGTCCGTCCGTCCGTGCGTCCGGCACTACTTGCCCGTGTACCTCTCGGTGGTCGCGTCCTCCAGGTTGCTGTCCCAGTCGAACTCCGTGACGCCGCTCCGCGGGGACACCTCGCCGAGGTGACGCCAACGGAAATCGAAGTCGGTGTCGCGTTTTTTTAAAGCTTCGAACCTGCCAACCGATAGCGTACTTTAATGTTCGACGAGTAAAGAATATGTTTGCTTGCACCAAACATCACCTCTAACATTGGACTCATTTTATTACATTATTGTAGTTCAAGCGTAAATCTACTCGTGAGGTGACTACAAATTCGAAGAGATGTCAACGTAAATGATCCTGCTGGCTGCGATAAATGACGTTTGAGGGAAGTTTCATATGTGGTAAAAAAAATGTTGTATTATGTGTATGTGAGTATCAATGTTATGATATTTTTACATAACATTTGTTTACACATTTTGTTACGACAAATATGTCGTCTATGAAATTAGAATAGTATGGGCGTTTGCAAAAATAATATTTCCAATTGTTAGACATTTTTTAAATTCTTATTGTCATTAATATATATGAATACACATATATTTTAGCACGCCTATTTCCCATAGAGGTAGGCACAGACCAAAAACTTTCAACTGTAACGGTGCGCGCATGGACCTTTTAAGGAAAAAGGAATCAAAAAATGTATACAGCAATATAATAAAACGAAAAATGACAACAACACACACACAAACACAAACATAGCCATAAATAATCACATAATACGCCAGTTGAACGCCCCATTTTATCCTTGGAATAATGTAGCACCTGTATTTTCCTTATTTTTATGCGATCGTAAAATAAAATTATGAATAAGTGCCCACAAAGTAACATGAGACATTGGAACTGACAAGCACGCAACCCCTCATAGTGGGGCTCGTGGAAACTTCCACCGCGACCCCCTCCGCGACCCCCACCGCGACCCCCACCGTCCCTTCCAGACCAAAGCAAATAAACCGAAGTGTGTATCGGCTCAACAAGTCTCATACTATTTGTCTATTATCAAGTTTATGTGAATTGGGTTCGTGTGATGCGATGTACGGGGGAGGTTTTGTAGTTTGGGGCACCTATATAGGTACAGGTCGTAACGGTACAGGCTATACGTTGTTACAAGCGTACAGGGAAAGACGTAGGATATATTTAAAGAGTACCAATTAATTCGTATGTGTTTATGTAAGCAGACAACATAATCGTTACACTCAATTTTTATTTTTATTTCATTAATAACTCATTCATATGTACCTATATCTTAAAATTGATTATTTTTTAATAAAAACAAGAGTTTATACATGCGACAGGAGCGCTTGAGCGGTTTACCGTTTGAGCATGAGGTTCTTGGCGAACTCGTACAGCTCGAGGTCGAGCGCGTTGAGCCGCCGGATGTGCGCCACGTGCGCGGCGCTGAGCGCGGCCAGCGTGGCGCCCGACACCGTCGCGTTGTGCTGCGTGAACGGCACCGCGAAGCGCAGGTTGAACGTCTCTTCGAAGACGTACTGCGATATCTGCCGATGAATGCGAGTACGTTAGTTTTTTGTTAGATGACAAGGATTATTAGGATGACGCTGAGAGGATGAGGCTGGCGATGAGGATGAAACCAAGGATAATGAGGATTAACCTAAAGATGATGAGGATGAGGCCAAGGGTAATGAGGATTAGGCCAAAGATGATGAGGATAAGGCTTATGATGGTTAGACCTCATAGGCCTCCCCTAAGTATTATACCCATAATCCACAACTGCGACACATCAATTATAAATGATCTAAGCGTTTATTGCAGATAATATAAGATGCACTAACACTTTGCTTGATGACAAAATAATCCAATACGAGATCGGCAATTACGTCCACACCGCGAGTCAAAACACACATACATATATCGTATGTAGAGTAATGCAAAGAAACTCGATACAAAGCCGACTCTGAGAAGCCACATATTGCTTGCGGAACAATACTAATTGAAACACCGGAAACGAAGTGATTTGTAATCGCCCCCACCCAGCCCTTCGCCCCTCTCCAATAATGTTAACCTAAATCTGATGGAATTAAAAGAGTTTTACATACACAGAAATCTGATAACAAAGCTAGTATTACGTTACCGCTAAGAAGTTTAGCGGAACGCAGCCCTTTGGTTGGTTAGGGAGGAATGTACTGCTGGAAGAGGGGACAACACAGACATAAAACTAAGGCAAAAAAATTCACATATCGTAATTATACGTATATATAATTGCATATAGATGAATAATGACACGGTTCTAAATAGTATTCACGAGAAAAAAAATTAAAAGTACTTTGAGGATGTTTTCGTAATTTTATCAGGCAAGCCAATTCAGGTCAGTGATATGTTATCAAGTACGCAAGTCAGTATCCGGGCAAGGTGAAAGAATACATCAAATATCTTTAATGAGTTTTGTATCGATTTAATTCGTTAGTTTTGTAGCGCTGCCTGACTAGTATCAGACCTTTCCAAGTTTTTGCATCTGTAAGTTAAGCATCTGGCCTAAGTCGTTATTACGATGTGATTGTTCAAAATATCAAGTCAACACACGAAGCAAAGCTGACGTTCCCCAACGCTTAACCCTGATTATATGTAGCTCTGTGGAATCATCCGCTTCCGGAATGTTGAGCATCCGATTGGATCGAACACACTTTCATCACCCGCCCGCCCGTTCGCCGCAAAATAAATAACTTCGCGCGTTCGCTAATGTAATTTATTTAAAAGGTTTGCAAATTGAATCACTCTTGTGTGCTAACGTAAAACTTTTCCTCATAGGTTTTTTAACAACAGATTTTCATTGCCTCTCTAGTTAGTGTTTTCTGACTCTACGCATCCTAAACGATATTTTTTTTAGTATTAATTTTCTATATTAAGAAATATTTTTCGTTAATCAACCAATTTGTAGTTAATCAACCGTCTGGTTACCGTAACATAGGATCTGCTAACATTGTTGTGTCCGAAAATACGGATTATTTATTTGGTACTCTCAAAAAAAAATAGACAACGCAAACCGGTTCTATCTCTTATTATTAAGCATGCAAGAAGATTAAACCATTTAGCTAGCGAAAATCACATAAACATATTACTATTATTATTATTGTTATCACGTCAGTTCCTTGACGGGATAGGCAGTAGGCACCAAGCGGCGAACATCTCTATCCACTACGATCCAATGTACTACATTCGTCACCTTCATGATACGCACAATAAATATAAAAATATAAGTACAGCTAACCTTTTGAAACTCGGTGAGACCGAAGTAGGCCATGGCGGCGAGGTTCCTCTTGGCCGACGCCAGCAGCACCCGGTCGCTCTCCGCGGACCTATGCCTGAGCGTGCCGTTGTAGCAGCCCACCAGCGCCAGGTCCGCCAGCATCCTGGTCTGCCTGTTGTTGGCCAGGTTCCACGGGCACGCAGCGAAGTCCTCTAAAGTCACGCCTCGCCACGACTCCCCAGAGTAGCATGGCGGCACTTCTGATGCTGCAACAACACGAGTTGCGATAAGTTTGAATATCAAATAAACACCATAGTATGTACGTATAATATAAATACTATATTGGATGCCAAGAGCTGAAGATCGAGCTCAGGCCTGTGATATTGGAGAGGTTCAGATCCAGCCGTGGACAGAGACTGATCGTGATAGTTATATATCGTCATAAAAAATACACTATGAAAGTCTAAAATAAAAAATATTTTAATGGATTTGATCGGCCTTACAAGACCCAAGAGGGTACATAATAATGTAAATATGTATGTATGTACATGTAATATATTTCATTATACTAAAAATTAAAAAAAATATATGTATTTATAAGACGAAACAAGAAAATAAATAAATTTATCGTTCATAAAACAAGTAAGCGAATAAACATAATACGCAGTTTAAATTTTTTTATAATCACCAACTCAATTACAATGTATTTTCATTAAACGAACACTTTTATGGTCTCGAAGTTGTATTTAATTAAAATAATCTCACTGTCGAGTACCTACTCGTGTACCTAATTGTTTTCAAATTATACATAATATACGCCGACCAAAAATACCGCCATTTTGTAAAACGCCCAAATTACTCTTAACAATCGGCACAATCAGTTTTTATGTTGTAGGTACATTTGCATTATTAAATTTTATAATTTAAATAATTATTGTTTTATTATTATTAGTACCTACCATTGTTGGCTCATTTTGTGAAACGCCCAAAATAACGATCGGTTTTTACGGTTTTACATTTGCGTAATTAAATTGTAATTATTTTAGTATTAACGTCGTAATGTAGTTAAAATTAAAGCTTTAGGGTAACGTGCCTAACGATACTCTCCTCTGACCAATCCCTCGGGGAAATATAGGTCTGATGTTACCTGTATATTGATGATATTGTATGTTACCTTACCTGTATAACGATATCTTTACCACTTCAAGTCCTTATGAATACATAAAATCTTATTAACTATATAATATGTAACGGCAGTACTGTATTGCGTCGCTCTGGGAAGAGACTAAGGTTATTCCTTTTAAAAACCATATAGAAATAACTTATTTAAAATAGACAAACATACACATACAAAGTAAGACGATTCATTCAAATATCCTAACAAATAAATAAAAAATGCGTTAAAGAATTAAACAAATTATCGGGCGTGCTTGTACGAAGAGAGCGATGAATGTACCTAGATGAAACGCATCGGGTTTGTATAAATAGAGGATATTTGACACTCAGTGCTCTCTGCTTACCCCGTAGTGACCCTGGCGTAAAGATAAGTATATATGTATGTGGGATCGTATAAGTACATCCAACTGTTATTGATTTCTACTGTTTTAAAATTCCACACCATATTATATGGGATTCTATAAACTATGCTATGTTACTTCCGTTTATAGAATAGGTTTACACAATTTAGCTACATTCCCTTCATCAGTACTGCGGTTGTAAGTTGTTCGAAGAGAAATACAAAAATGTTTGCTTTGTCGACAGTTGTAGTGCAGTAGGAATTTAGTGGTGCTATGGTCGTACGTACTATGCAGGGTTGTTTATCAAACACTCCTTCCATGCTATGATGCACACGTTTTGAGGGTTAGGTACGGATTTCGTACAAATCAAACTAACATTAATGTGTCGTAAAAAATTAGTAAAGAAGTGTTGGAGCTTAAGATGTTGATGTTTTAGTCTTTTATATTTGTAACACCTCTTTCGGTGGAGTGGTATAAGAATTAATTTTTAATCAGGTTGACAGCACCCCTTTTTCCCACGCGAACAAATGTCATTGCCCATGTGACATTTGTTGAATAATTCTTATAATTACGCATGAGGCTTGATGGTTTGAACAAATTCTTCATTTATTTATAAGAGATACAATAGAGCACACCATGCGCGTTTTTACTACTTTACCCACTGCTTGAGTGTTGTCATTTTAATAAATACATTTACCCGGCCAGAATGTTGCAAAAAACAGAAAGATAAAAAGGGTAAACAAAATCTTAATAATATGTAATAATTTGATAGGTATCATTACACTTGGACTTATTAATGTTAAACAATATAAGAGATTCATTATGTGACCTGACATTACGAGATAAATGAGAAAAATCTAAATAAATGTTTTTAACAGGAGCAACAGGTACTGGTATTTTAAAAATCACTACAAAAGTTATGCTATCATATGAAAATCGTTTAATAGAAATGTTACAGTGGCATGTTTCATGAAGACAACTTGGACAACTATGAAAGTTAGTAGTGTACGCGCCTGTAACTCGCAGAAGTTAACTAGGCACCCGGCTACGATGACGTAGTAGCGCGGTACTGCTATCATAAAACACTTGTTAAATTATAATAAATATAACATCACGCCTGTAATTACCAAAGAGGTAGGCAGAGGAGTGCAGTAGACTCCCACGTCGTACCAGTTACATACCACCATGTAATAGGGAATTATCCTATTGCCATATACTGGGCACAAATCACTACTAGAGATTTTAACCAGAACCTCTCGAGAAGCAGTCGCGCGTGCAAGCACTCCAACCAACCAATTATATCATATTTTTTGGTACATTATGATATGAAAACCGTTCACACGGGCGTACAACGATAGTCAACTCAAAGTCCGTATTGAAGGGGAGAGTCAGGCGGGAGTAGATAAACGCGTTCCGAGCAAGTGCCTAGTTGATTTCTGCGTGTTGTACAAATTTAAAAGCGCCTGTGGGCGGTAGGAACAAGTTGCCGCGGTTGAAACTACGAGTAGTGGTTGAGCAAATATCAAATACAAACAACGACCGAATAACGACAAAATACATACTTGCACGAAGCACTATCGATCATGTGAGTTGGGGAAGAATTTCATGTAAAATTCCTACGTTGTACTGAAACTTTTTCCATAAAGGCGCCGCGTTCTTTAAAATATGCAAGAAATATGAACAACGCATGACGAAGTATGGGTCTTGTTGAGAGTTTATTCTTTGAAAAGTAATTTATGAAGAGAAAATTAAATGAATATAACGTCTGTTAACGTCGCCTTGTCGGACACAGGTCTCATCTAATATGCAAATATGTATAAACTTTTTAAACATTGTAATGATGATCACACGCCGCGGCCGCGAGCCGCACAACTCGATAATCCCGCCCTAACAACATTCACAAAGAAGCGTCAAAAGATAACTGAATTACGCAAGACAAAGACGACGCCATTATTCATGCAAACGTTGGTCTTTGCGAGCTTCAAAACTGTTAAGCTTCACGAATTGCTTTGTAAATTATTAAAACAAAGATCACCGTTATTATCAAGCCTTTTATAGTTCTCCGCAATCCCGCATGCCCAGTGTGGGGATTATGTACAAATACTCGTATAACCAGCAATGGACTTCGGCTTACGTTCGATAATATAGACTACACCCATTTCCGTACATCGGGCATTAGTCCAGACTCCGTGGTACTACTGGAACCTTCAATTTGGACAAACCCAATAATAAAATTTGACCGACCCAAGGTTTGCAGCCAGGACCTCTTGATCAACAATAGCGCTTCTGTTGGTCGAGACCAACAGAACCGTTAACGTACAAACAAATTCAAACTATTCTTATTACCAATTACATAACCATTATAATATAACGAATTGCATTGCTCTTCAATGAAACGCTCCCACCCTCAAAGTCTTCACAAACTATGTTGATATGTGTATGTATCGGAAACGTCTGTAGGGCTCTTGTTCTGAGTATTTCAAGGCCGTGTGACGTAATACGCTAGTACTACTTAGATGTTTGAAGAGATCGTATGGACCAAGCTCAAGTGAAACTGTATCAACCGGCCGACTTGCATATCACAGCAACAATATTCTATCGACTATAATATTTATTTGTATATATTCATATTGTAGCCGTTGCTTAAACACAATAATAATACTAATGAAGATTCACACCTTATAGAGCCTATAAAAGGATTATAAATGTCGTCGATTCGTCAAACTTGATATGTTGGTATGTAATTTTTTTTTATGTAACTTATGAAAAATAACATAACTGTAATAGTACCTATATGATAAATTTGAACTCATTTAAACTGGGGTCACATTAGTTATTTAGTTTGTTGTGGAAAACTTTTGTTGTGGATTCAATAACCGCTAGTTCAGCAAAAATGTTTAAATTTGCCCAATTGGATAGTATATATCATTATCATCATTCCACCTTTAAATGCTGGTCTCCTATCAGAACGATAAGGGTGCGAAGGCCATAGTCTACCGCGCCGGTCGAATACATCACGATCGAACACACGAAATCGTCACACGCGCATACATTGTAATGAACCCTACTTTTTTATTCACGCACTTCAGTGTTACAATCGCAGAGTAACGTCAAAACAGAGATAATGTTCTCCAATCGAACGTGCGGTCCGGGAGTAGGAAACGGCTACTTGAAGAAGCAATTGTTCGTCCATTAGGGTGGTGTAATGGGGAAACTTGCGGACCCGGCGGCGCGCGGCCTCTGCCGGCGAGCCAAGTGAATAATGCGCGTCGCGACCGCCATTTGCTTTTAGCGTACGTGTGTGTATGTGCATACCTAAAGTGTGTGCGCGTGTGCATTGACTATTGTACCAACGAGTAGACGTTATACAAAAAAGTCCCTATTAGTATATACCGCCCAAGACGTCTCCGGAATCCGAATACTGGAGAATTTAGAGAAAGCATGTCAGGATAGAGATTATTCAAACTCTGTACGGTCTGTCTAACCTGTAAAGGACCAGGCGTTACTATATAATTACAAGTATCAATATTATCATGCTTATTTCACTTCCTACACATTGCACACCACAAAATAAACCATTTTACTATAACAGCATAAAACATTCTAAGAGTATAAAGAATGTTCCCACGAATGACAGGAAGAAAATGGTTCATTTGAAGGGAATCCAAGACTTCACCGAGAAATAAGTAGCGACATTATCCTGTCCCATCTTGTTTCTGCAGCTTTACTGTCATTATTATCATTGTGACTACTGTGCGTTCCTTTCGCAACATTCCGTTTCGCAAGTCCGCTAGTCGTTTGACGTTCGCTGACCGGTCGGTGGTCAGCGGACATCAACGGCGACAGCGACAGATTAAATGTCCTTGCACAACTACCGACCCTCGGATAATCTTTGTAGACCTGCGAATACTTTTCAACTACAGCTCAGCTAGTATTATTATATAATCGTTATGCAATCACGCCAAGCCTCTCACGTGGTAGGCAGAGAACATTGACTATAAGATATCTCGATGCTCGCATATTTGTAGTACTTCTATCTATAATACTATCATGATAAATTCACGTCATCGGTGATTTGATTCAAATAATCGTTTTGTTATGCGTTTTGCTGATGGTCAAGTACAGATTTCTACGTTGCCAATTTATTATGATAAAACTAAACGAATACTTTTTTGCAGTTAGTACCTACCTCGCTTATGACGTCAGCGTACGAGGTGCCTAGTTGACGTCTGCGAGTAATACAATCAGAAGCAGTGGTGATGTTTAACAAACAGACATGACTCACCAGAGGCCGTACGCCCTTGACACCAGTGCCGGGAGCCCTTCCACGTGGCGCCGCGCTTCACGTGGCGATACTCCGACAGGTACCTGTTGACGATGGACAGACATACATAAACAATAGATTTTACAGCCGAGGACAACGACGCAATCTGGGCTTATATGAGTCTATATGATCCGTAACCAACATGTAAGTATGTTTGTGATCTAAATAAATAAATATATGAATAAACAAATATTTAAAAAAATTAATATATAAACAAATAAATACTGGTAAAAACTGGTATTTTAATTAGACTTTATTTGATAACATTTTAACTTTGTAACGCACACTTTGTCGTCCGAAGGCTGCGTGTGGAGGTACCCCAAGATATTATTATTACATATTTGGTCATGACAGGCAAGGAGGCAGACACAGGGCTCCAGTTCCGACATATTGCATTCGTTCCGGACATGTATGTATGTATGTCGACGCACGTTGTCTTCGACTGAGATTTATATTACTGGTTGAGTGTTAGTATCGAAGGCGGGGGACGTTCGATACTAGACGGTATAACTTGATATTACTATATTATAGAACAATATTTGTGACCACG
>DWDU01000728.1:0-17178 GCA_018245575.1 Jemadia suekentonmiller | reverse complement strand
ACTACCGACTTAATGGACTTTCTAATCATGAAAAGTATCTTAAGATATTGCAAAACATATTGTTTGATATATGCGCACAGGCCATTGACGATTATCATTATCAGATATTACTTAATCCCGGTGCCAGTTCCCACGTGACGGGTGCCGACTTCCGGGAGTCTACCGGAAGCGATCAGTCACGTTGACAACGCACCATCAATTAACTATCACGTGAGATCATTTTTGATGAGGTTATAACTTTAGCATCCCTAAATTTTCTGTCAAGCTATTTTTGTATCCCTGAATTTTCTATGAAACTACATATTTTTGTATCTTTGTATTTTCAAATTTTTTTGTATCCTCTAAATGTTCATACTTGAATGTTGTATTTGAAAAAATTTACTGATTTAACTGATTAACTGATCGACGATGTTGATGATTTACCTGACAATACTGATTTAACTTGCTCTAATTACATCGGTTTCCTTGTCACAATAACCTCGCTGCTGTATTAAGCTACAGTAAAAACAATGCCAGTCAATTTTGAAAATCGCAAGAGTAGGAGTAATTTCGATATTGGTTAATTACCTATATCTCAGAATACGCTGTATAGAAGAATATCTCTTGAGAAGAATAGTTGCAGGTCGTGTCCATCTTTCTACAATTGTTTGTTCTATACGGGCATTGAATCGAGGACAGGTGTGCAAGAATAGAGATATTTGGCATTCTGTGCTCTCTGAATACTCCTCAAGGGACCTGGCGTGAAGATATGTATGAATCGCTGACTCCTGGTTTAGGGGCCAGGTTCACTGGTTAGTGAACCTGGTTGCTGAACCAGGTTGGCCGGTTACCCAACCACCCACAGATTTGTCAAAATTGATGTAACAAAAACAATAACTTTGAAAAGTTAAAAATAGTAACCCAACGAATGCATAGTTCTTCAGAAACTTTCATGAATTCGTTCCGAGTACACCTATACACCGTCCGTAAAACAATCCTACAACTTTGACGTAGCTTTGAACTGACTCGATGTAGTCAAACAAACAGATATATAGACGTTAACAGTGTTTTAAGGAAGTGGCGCGATGGTAAGAAAATATAGAGGCGCCCACATAAAATACGGCTTGAAAACAAACGAGTGTTTTCTGATGGCGTATTTTCGGAATGTTCTGTGACAATGACGTGGGTAGCAATAAACGGGGGTGAGAATGAACCAGAGAGAGATAGTCTGTACTTGAAATACTTATGTTTGTAATCATGTCATATTTGAATAAATGATCAGTTGCCTCGTGTTCGCTCCTTTTCGTGTCAGTGTTTTTGCCCACGACGAGATTAACAAGCGAGCAGGCAACGGCCTCAGCCAGCTCCGGGTGCCGCTCGACATCTTCTATAGCGAACAGGGATACGTTTATATCAATAGGACTTATAACGACAGTTTGTATAATTAGTATTAATTGTTAATGACGTACTAATAATAATTAGAGTCAGATCACTTAGATTTTCATCTTTAATGATATCAAATACAACCAAATAGATGATATGATTTTTACTTGTACCGAACACTTATATGTATAATAATTGTGTATGAAGTATTAAAATAAAATCATAATGGAATATTCCATAGTAAATACAATGTCGTGGCAAAAAAGCTTTGAAGGTCACGTTAATCTAGAACTGTCTTATAATTAACATTAAATTTAATATGATGTACTTATACGATACAATTAAAACACATACATTTACTAATTAGCGACTCGTTTGACCAGGAACGTGTAACGATTTGTTGTTGTAAATGAAACTTAGTTAAATAATCGATATGGTCCATGAATAGTGGGCCTTAATAGAACTCATGTATCCTAAGCGTTTGCTACATCTACGCACAAATTCTTTTATATTCTAGAATGACGATATGAGACCAGCTGCCAATTCGTGGTCACTAGTAATCTATTTAAGGTTGCTTTAAAAATAATGTTGTTGGTTTGCATAACATAAGTTGTGTTTATTCCATATTCAGAACTTACACTGTGAGTTCTATCAATAGCAAGTTTCGATTGAGAGAAAAATCAAATTGACATAAATTGAAACTTATAGATTATTTCAAAACATTTTAATACATATTTAATGAGCATCTATGTACATGGTTAAATTATGTACCGGCTTATCTTATGTATGTTTTTCGGTATAGTCTAACTAATTTCGGTGCGACCTCGCTGCGATCGGTAGGAGCTCATGGAGAAGGGATCTCGAATAGGTATGAGAATAGTCGGGCTATCCCAAAAAACGTATGTGGACTAAGGTACCTAATTTAGGAACATTTTGTGGTATTTTGGAGGTTACGACATAAATTTAATTAACAACTCCGTTAATCAGTAAAGTATAATTTACTTCGTAGGTGTAACAATGATTTTGTCGGAGTCGTTATCACGCTGAATGTCTCGTTTCAAAACATTTTAAATTTTCTTTGTTCATTTAAATTTACTGTAATTTCGACGGGATGATTATAGTTTTTTTTTTATTTTTAACAGACATTTAATTCTGAATATCTTTTGTTGTATATGTACATTAATTTTTTTTGTTACATAGGTATAACCGTGACCTAGATGTACCATGAAATAACCCAAAAAATACTGCCGGAAATATTTAATGTTGGTTAGGTATAATTAATGTACAGGTAGAAATAGCGACGCAAAAGCGAGAATGAAATGCGCAGTTTAGATGACTCAAAAACAGTAAAGTGTACTGAAATTAATAATAATATTTTGGGATAACTGCCACAAGGCCGTCTGAATTCAAACTAAGCAGAGGTTGCACAATGGTGAGCGGACACATTTTGAACATACATAAATTAATTTCGAAAAACATACTTTTAAAGGTAGTTTATCTATAGGTTAAATCTTACTCGTCATCGTAAAAATACTTGCTCTGGACGGGAATCGAATCATCGGTTCCTTAGCTACGACCGTCGAACGCTAATCCAACAACCCAATGACATGCGCTATCCGTTAGATGTTATAAATAAATAAATAATTAATTATTATAAATAAGATCAAAAAAAGTAGTCGTCAACACTTCTCGGAAGAATCATCTAACGATGAGCAAGCCTGGTGACCTTGAACATTCAGGAATAATGCCTGTACTGTGACAACAGATTTTTAGTGAAAATAAGCTTACAAAATAAAATAAAACATGGCAGGATAACGAAAATGGAACGAAACGGTGCGGTAACACCCGCGGAGGTCTTCCCCATTTTTTTGCTGTTCGGCCGCACCGCGACAGTCCCTCGAAAGTAGCGTCTGAACGCTAAACGATTCGAGATATGGAATTTAGCAGCCTCCATGTTTGGTTAAACTATTGATACACAAATCGCTGCCTGAGAACCTCTAAACGTTTTCGGTTTTTTTTTTTCGGCTTCCTGCCTCATCAGTGGGAAATATAAATAGAATTATCGGTACACTAATGCGTTTTAAGATAAACTTAAAAATCTACGATCGTTAAATTAAATTTTTTCAATTTGTCATTTTATTGATATCACGAAAAAAAAACACCCCATTTTATTTTCAATGTAAATGTTTTTTTTCGTGTGCCAATATTCTTGTTAATGGAAACTATTATAACATTTTATTGCACGGAGTCGAGAAACATTGACAGATTTTAAAAAAGGAACAGTTTTCGAACAACAAATTAGGAATACGACTGCCTTGTTGGTCGTGTTGGTTGCAAGGGCGACTGCCGATCGGGAGGTCCTGGTTCGATTGACGGGTCGGGCACTCAGATTTTTCTAATTTAGATTTTCTAATAGTGGCTCGGAGTCTGGAAATGTACACGGTGAATGGCAATAGGCTCACCACCTACTCCATAGTGGGACGTAAACGTAACTAGTGAAATGTGGGAGTGTAGATACTACATTCCTCTCTCTGCCTACCACTTCGGTGATTACTCGATTAGTACTCGAGCGATAGATGACTTCAATTCTTTTTATATTTAGGCTTTTTAAATGATATGCTGGTAACGAATATACAGGTCCATTGTGCTATTTTTATAGTATTCCGACCGGCATGCTGACAGGTAGTCGGTACAATATTACCGGGCGCGGTCAAGCCCTTACTTACTTATGTTGCTTATCTTGATATAGAAAGCGTAGCAATTTGAAACAACGTAAGTTGACACAAAAAAGTAATCCGTGCCACATTATGTACTAGCTATTGTATTTGAGTTTGAACCTGTGGGCGCCGCGTTATCAGTCAAGAGGTAGGGTCAGCAAACAAGCGCGGTACACAAGAGTGTGTGCACGATGACTAGATTAGATTGTTTTGAAATCAGAACTTTCTTGTAATGAAAGCTATTTGCTGAATGATTGTACCGAATGCAAAATAATTATGTGACTCAAGTGGCTTTCGCGTTCAAATATTGACCTGTATGTAGAACGTGGATCGTTTGATTTGTATCTGAGTGAAATCCTTGTATATACTGTCAAGGAAATAGTAAGCAATTCCAGCCAGTGTCATCAACATAGTGGGTGATTGTTCTATTTATCTGTAGCCAGCATGTTTGACGATCGAATTAAGGAATAGTTATGAAAAATATATACATAGATACTAAAACGTAACAACACGCCTGTAATCCTCGAAGAGGTAAGCAGAGGAATGTAGAACATTCCCACGTTTCACCAGTTACGTTTACATCGCATTATGGAATAGGTGGTGAGCCTATTGTCATTCTCCGGACACATATTAAGGTTTCGAGTTTCTACTATAAAATCTAAATAATTTTTTTTTTGTAGTGACTGACCCGGGAATCGAACCCAGGACCCCCTGATCGACAGTCGCGCTTGCAATCAACACGACCAACGAGGCAGTCTACGTAGATACTAAATATTGCAAAACATCATTAGAAACTAGGCATCGTAGAATATTGGTGATTAATATGCGTTTCTACTGAGTTCTAATTATTTGGGCAGTGATTATTGATTGATTATTAACAATCTTAAAGTTGGCTACAACGCATTCCATTTATATTGTGATCAACCTGTTATTTTAAAACTTAGTTGTTCAACAAGGCATTGGAGAAAAACATTGGAAAATAGTAATTCATTTTTCCATTGTTTTGGATCCTCGGCCGCGTCCAAGGCGACACTGTTGCCCAACAGACCAGCCCAAACAGAATAATCTGTTGTCTGAGCGGGGTGAACGCCCTGATAGCATTATCAAGTTTATTAACACGCGCCTTTGAACGTGAGCTTTGCTAGTTTCCTTGTATCATAACCACCTATCTATTATACTGTGGCTAGACAGTGGTGTTTGTTAACTTTTATAGATACACACTCGTTGTTGCAACGGTTGTATGTCGTGTACATGATAGATGTTTGTTTGATTGTTAGAGGAACGTCTTCATTTATTTTGTTACAGATTATTTTGTTTTCCATTCCTTCAACCACACCGTCTCTTATTACCGTATTGGTTGATTATCGTATGCTTATGTAACATATTTATTATAACAGATTTACCATATTCGCTAAACCCATTAATGTACCTAAAGATCAAAAAAAATATCAGCAGTAAGATGAAGATTGTTATGTGAGGTCGGCTTACATAGAACCAATTTGTCTTCTAAGACATTCGTCGCGTCTTAGGCCTTCATACTTGTACTTTATTCGTTTATTGTATTTGTTTTACCTTGTTAACAATGTAGTAACAAAATTATGGTCGTAATAAATCTTTCTCACTTGATCTCCCGTTTGAGGTCATCGTAGTCCCTCTGCGAGTCGAGCCTCGCTTCGAGCCTCGCGATGTGCTGCTTCTTCTCGTCCAGGCGCTCCTCCAGCCGCTGCAACTGCTGTGCGTGCGCCTCCTGCAGCGCCGACAGCGACGTTTGCAACCGTCTGACGTCGTCCACCAGCTGGGCGATCTGGAAACGAAGAGAAATGGTGAGTTTGGGCTTAATCTTGAAGAAATTTGCTATATGTTTGCATATAAATTGCTATTGCCTAAAGAAAGATACTTGAAACTCTAATGTTTTATAACGGATTAGTTTTATTAATTGAGAGTTTTCAGACGCCATGCTAGTCTTTTCATCGGAGGCTTTAAGGGTGCAATGCGGCCTCACCGCCTATACAACTTCCAAGTCGTTTTGATTTACATTAACATTGGTTGCTCAGTTACATTTTCTTTGTTTTTATTGGTAATTAATTAATAACGTAAAAATTCCGTCACCCAGAGTGCCCCAGCTTGATAACTATTCATTGGATGTCACAGAAATATCGTCTTGGCTGTCACTGTTCAAACACTGAGCGACATCGCCAACGTATCGCACTCTGATTAGTCAAATAATGCAGAACAAATTTATAGTCATTATCATTGTTATTCGCGTTCTGACGTAGTCGTGATTACCGTCGCGTCACTGTTGTACTTCAAACGTTTTTGCAGCCGAACATTTCCCGTGATTTTGGTGTGTAAATATTATATAATTATAATCAGTTATACACTAGGCTTTAATCTAAATTGCGTTTTATTTCCAACCATATAAGTATCCTATTGTAAAATGTTATAGTACAAATAATTAATATGAATTTGAGATTTTTATCATAAGTCATATTTTGTGACTTATTTGTATTGTAATTATAAAATATAATTGATTGTATAATTAAGTTTCGTCGGCTGACAGCCGCTGAAGCGTAGACCGCGTGGTTTCCGATTTGCATAGCCGAGGTTCTAGGCGCCGAGTTTTTTTTATCGTAAATAATTTTGCTTACAGTAATGTCACGATATTCAATCGTTAATAAAGTATCTCTTTCAAATCGCTTGTAAATATAAAGGATTTGTGTAATCCTCAACGTATTGGCTTGTAAGTAAAACGTTGGCGAAGACAATAGCCGATTATATCGAGATGGTCCCCGATAGCCCCGTATCTTCCGCCTTGTTACGTTGCAACACCAATCAGATTCACGTGCAATTGTTCATGTATGTCCTCCAAACTGCGGTGTATACACGTGAAAAAGTGCACGCGAAAATGGACCCTATTGATTTGTGTGTTAAGAACTGAAAACCTTTAGGGTCGCGAGCGTTAGAACAATTACTTGAACGATGAGTTGTTAGGCCCGGCGTCCATCTTAAGCGATATTTATAAATTTCTACAGCTATGTTAAGGTATAGAATAGCGTTTTTGGTCATATTGTTTGCTTATAGTCTTGAGAATTGGATTGCAGGCGGATGTAAATATGAGTGACCGTGTTTATTCTACTTTTGAGCTTTGTAAAAAAGTTGTATTACCTACGAAATGGTACTGACTGGTATAGCTTTGTGTAGCCACGGACATTAGCTATAATCGCATCTCGCAACGTGTTATTTGCCGACCTTCGGAAGATATCAATTGTTGCCACCAGGTGTCGCTCGCTAGCCCGTGAAGATGCATATCGCTAGATGGATGCAACGGAAACCACGGCTCGCCATTAAGCCTTGGATATTTATAATCTGTGACGTAGAACACTGCGTTCTTTAGTGCTGTTAACGAATTAAAACAACTGCGGATACAAAGCAGTGTTAAAGGTTCGCTACCATAGTCAAACTTTTTATGGTTCCATTAGGATACGGCTCCACTCTAAGATAGAGAGGTGTCCAATCTTGTTTTCAGTTTTTTCCTGACTGTTCATTACCAAGTCCTTAGCCGCTGTGGGATGTTATATTTAGTTCTTACCCCTCAGGGGGTATACATAGTCCTACTGTTTGTTTCACTTCAGTGTTTGTCAAACGGCCTAGTTGTTTTTGTAAGAAAACGAAAATTTGTAAAAGACCGTGCATTATAAGAATTGCTATTGCTATTGTTTAATATTTTTTTAGATTTCGTCAAATATTTTTTTTACAAAGAATTATAAAAAATATTGTTCTGTAAAGCTTACTATTCACTCCTCATACCAGTAGGACCACTTCAAATTGCCTCTAAGCGTGTGTGTATGAAAAAATGAAAAAATATATTTTTCTATCACAACTTTTTTTGCTACCCGTACTATTGTTATTGGTCATAGTGTTGAAAGAGTGGATAACGGTGAAGATTCCAGGGAATCAACAGGGAGCCTGGCCGGTGGCCAAGACACTCAGGAATGCGTGGAGTACCAGGATCTTGAGAATGATACACGGAACATTGCAGGCGATTTGAAAGTGAAATTACATGCGGTAATCGTGCCAATTACTTTTGTAACCTGACGCTGACGGAGACACTATGGACACAGTCTTAGCAGCAAGCTAAATGGAGAAGGTTGAGTGGAGAATCTTGGACAAGTTAATTGCACTGTTGTACCCAGAGATAGTTGAGAAAAATATCTGTTCTCTACACAATTACGTGTATGATGTCCCATTATTTTCTGTTTCATGTAACCCAACGTTGGACCAACGCTTAGTGTGGCGTAAGTAGGCGGTATGTCGTAAAATTATATTATAATGACCATGTGTCTATATTGTCCGGACACGTCGTCAGTACAATTGGGTTGGCACAGCCGGCGAGGCACAGCAGGCAAATTGGTGAAGTTGCCACGTCGCCGACAGTAACAAATCAGATTCCAGATTTTTTAGCACCCAACTTATAGTAATTCCGGTGGCGAAGCCGCTATAGTTACTAACATACGGCCCTTAAGGGGTATATGGGTTTTTCTTTTTAAATTTTTATGATATTCACTATTTTTGCGCGCTTCGTATAATCGTCTTCAATTTTTTATCTATATCAAGCATTTAATCGTACGCTTTATTTTGTTTTTGTCAGTATGCTAAATGACGGAAGTTATTTTTTTGGGTGATGTATTCATTTAGTCTCAAGGTCTCCGATGGATGATTACCATCTCATTGTGACGTACTAACATAGTTGGGGTTCGATTCCAATGACAATGCTAAGGCACGATTGCAATCTGACCTTCAACGCCAAACTTGGGCTAATAATTGTTTCTTACACGTAACGATACACTGTCGGTTTTGGCTCGACAATTTCTTTGCTTCATTAAAATAATTATAATGGGTTTTGTGATAGACAAGATAATCAGTACACAAAATATTATACTCCTTATTATGTCAGCAATAAAGTACACATGCTGTTTGAACAACGCCGACGTGTAGTCGTTATGTGAATGACATAAGGTTGAATATAGACGCGATTTGGCTGTCACCTTGACATCTATATCTTTAGTACATATCACGACAAATGCTATAGCAAATATTGTTTAGTAAGAGCCTTGAGCGTCTGACATAATGCGGCGAGGAGTTACCCGTAAATCGTTTTTTTTTTGTTTGTTGATTAATAACACTCTGAGAAACGTTACGAAAGCAGACAAACAGGCTTAATTTTTACTTTGTTTAAATTATCAATTTTATTGCCGCGCATTATTAGGACTAATTTATTAGTACTTGGAAATTCATCAGATAAGGAGGTATATATTATATTTGGGGCTTGTAAATTCAGATCGTCTGTACCGTACCGGTCTATGTAGATTTTTATAGTAGTTAATTTGCACATGTCAAAATTAATTAATTATTATTACATTTGTTGAAAATATTACAATCATCTAATAAAAAAGAAAAAAAATACTCATACCAAAAATAATTACGTTACTCATATTAGGTAATGTTTATTCATCGTTCCATTAAAAAGAATAAATTACGTCAAATTACGTAAAATTATCAATAATTTCGACGTACAGTGTCCTAAGTAACCAATTTTGAATAAATGACATTTGAATTTGAATAGTTTCGTCTTCTAAAGTTCTAAATTAGCTGTTTGCTGATCGTCAGAGCTAAGATGTTATGCAAGCAAGTAATGTTATTGGTTAAATGAAACTAATCAAAAATTAATTTCGTCGCTAATGATAGAAAAAAAAAGGATGATAATGAGGAAATTTGTCGTCAAAAAAAAAAAGGATTTTAAATTTGCCTCACTCGCCACAAATGCCAACTAAATGAGCACAATGAGTGCATACCGACATTTGTTTTGGTCCGCGCTATCAGGACAGTAGGGACACTTTTCAAGTTAAATGGACGGCGACGAAGGATGCTGCAACAAAAGCGGGCACAATAACCGCGTGTACATGTGTCCCATTCAAATAGTACACGACATAAAAAGTATTAGGCGAAACGAATCTCCGGGCGAAGCCGCGGGCAATTATTGTCTTAATTCGGCCCTGCACTGACCGCTATTACGCGCGCGGTCCAATAGCCAGGAGTTCGCGTCAATAATTACGCGGAAAAGACAAACACGCTAAAATAAATGTAGATTTTGTGCCAGCGATTGTCATTTTACTAAAAATTATGTAAATGTGTATGGGTCTAGCGTTTACCTTGCAAAAAATATAGCGAACTGCAGGTAAAACTGTCTTGACTCCTATCAATGTCAATGCAATTTTTTCTTAATTGATGCTCGTACTGTATTGGACATATAATTTAATTACGTGCGTATATATTCACGAAACGTTCCACGCTCACATAAAATTGGTATAGTCGTGCGGTGAGTCTTCAAGTTAGAAGAATTTCGAGTTCTTCCGCTGCCTCTCGTAACTTACTTTGTAAGGGCCGTTCCTTCTGAAGGGTTAAAGGGCAGGCAGGACAATTACCTACAATCATTACTGAGGACAATTATGTTGCGAGCGTCACACTCGCAGGTTTTTATTGAAGGCTCGGGGTTAGTTTAATTGCGGGTCCGTCGCCCGTCGGCACGCGTCTCGGACCGTGGATGTGGTGTTTTTGGGTTTTAAAAACCATTTTGCGGGGGTCTCGGCAATCAACATTAATGTATCGAGAACTGTGTACCTAATAAAGAGTGGCGAAAATGGATTGTATAAACGTAAACGTAACATCACGCCTGTAATCCCCGAAGAGGTAGGCAGAGGAATGTACCACCTGCAGTGCCACGTTTCACCAGTTACGTTTAATTCCCAATATGGAACAGGTGGTGAGCCTATTGCCATACATCGAGCACATTTCCAGATTCCGAGCCACTACTAGAAAATCTAAATTAGATAAATCTGAGTGTCCGACCCGGGAATCGAACCCAGGACCTTCCGATCGGCAGTCGCCCTTGCAACCAACACGGCCAACGAGGCAGTCGATATTATATTAAATATATATATGTATATAAATTAAATTCTACATTCCTCTGCCTACCTCTTCGGGGATTACAGGCGTGATGTTACGTTTTTTTTTATAAATTAAACTAGTTTTTTCTTTAGAATTAATCAACCTGTAAATACAGAATGAATTGGACCGTTTACATATCAGAAAAATATACATTTGCAAATATATACGTGTATGTAATGTATATGAATGGTGTAGGCTGTAGTGCCTTGGAACTTGGTGTTCCATTTACAACATCCTTCAAATAAGAAATCCGATCATGGTAATTCTGCTCCTACATAACTAAAATACACAGAGCGATTAATCCTACCCGCTTATTATATACATTACGGCAACCTGAGGAAAGACGTTTGATGACCCAATACAAAGCTAATTTCTCTCCCGATGTTTGAAATTATTTGTTTGAAGTTACAAATACATAGGTTTTTCTATGACCTACAAATATATTTTTAGAACACATGAGTATCAACTGAAGTGCGAAGTATCTTCAAGGTACGTGAAACGCCGGAGACGTGTCACGGATTTACGACTGCCGCGACACATTATCTGGCGAAGGATGTCGGAAGGAAGAATTTTACAATTTATTTGTTACCTAGCAAGCATGTCACAAATGTATAACGTATACACGGTGTACTCTTGATAGTGCACATTGCTTTTTAAAATGATGAAAAATAGATTTTTACCATTATTATTTATTAACGTTGAAGGAAAACATCGTGAGGTAACTTGCGCAACTTGCAGTTCTAAAAAAAATGTTTTGTAAGGCGTGTGAAGTCTGCCAACCCGCACTTGGCCAGGGTGGCCAAGTGGCTCAAGGGTGGCTCATTGTGAAAGGAGACTCATCTTCCAATAGGAACGATAAAAGGGTCGGATTTTTTTTTATGAAAACTCTCATGAATACGATATGCGTTTGAATTACTAATAAAATGATAATCACCCGGCATTTGGTATTGGAATCATGTGATTGAAAATCTTTTCTGCTTGATTAGCAACTCTTTTGTAGTCTAGTAACAGAAATACTAAATAGAAATACTAATGATCGTGAAGGTTTTCTGAGACGACCAAGTCTAAAACTGCGCATTTTGATTTTCCTGTATGTAGACAACATCTAAGTGTTGGGAAACAACGGCTTCTTTATTTTTAAAACAATTTCGATGTTGGCTCGTATTAATAAGCTCACAATTTCATAAGGTCGGAAATCTCCGAACGGCTAAGATCGCAGCAATAACGTTTGCGTGAGAAGCAATCAGTAATAGACAAGGAAAACAACAAATGCTGAACATTTTCTCATTAAAACCAGTCATTCCCACCGGGCAGCATCAGTTGACCGATCTTCATTGAGTGCAGATTAAACCGGAAAGCAATACTGTTCTTTCGTCAACATTTCTGTTTCATTTTGGTCGGATATGTTAACTTATAAAGATATTTCATACAACGAATGACATTGATTTCTAGAATGATTGCAATTCTTAGTGTTGAAACTGAAATCGGTCAAGAATAGGTAGAAATTGATCAAAATCAATCTTAGACAAGTTTATTTTACCCACAATTTTAAACTATACTTACAAGGCAAAAAATAATTGAAAAAAAAAACGAAATGTGCAAGTAAATATAGGTATTTATCGTTGAATGGTTTGTTCTACATAAGTTTCATAGAATCTTAAATGCTACGTTTATACGTAACGTAAGATTTCGCCTGTAATCCCCAAACAGATAGGCACCGGAGTGTTTATACGTATGTATAATTATAGAAACAAATTTGATATTGTCATTTATTATCTAAAAGTGAGTAAAATTTATTAATCTTTCTGCAGAATACGAACATTCAACAGTAACAGACTGCCTATAATGTATCTTGCAACCCCAAAAACGAAGACGGGAACAACACAGGGAAATGAGAAGCATGTCAATAGCCATAGACAGAGATTCAATAAAGAAACAAAACTGGACCAATTCGGCCCCTGACGTCCATCGTCATAAATTTGTACAGAGCTCAATCACAAAAGAAGTGATGAGAGACAAGTGGGCGAATAAAAAACGTATAATACGCCATTTTGCCGTCACAAAGTGGAATCCATGTCGGCGATCTGTCAAACTGGTCAAACATGAGCGAATTGCCGGGCAAGCGTTATTAGCCGACGAAATTTAAGCGTTAGCATCGACTGGGAGAATTCGCCGCGACGAAATACCACTGAATTCAACCGTCGAATTCTGCCGAGTACCAACTGCTAAAAACAAAAAGACGCCGGATAGCATCTACGGACGCAGAGTTCCCCGTTTCTTTTTTCGACATCTAGCGTGGCCACTGTATAGTTCGAAGCGAGTTTCATTTCGGGGAAAAATGATAAATGACGTGAATGATTGAACGGCCGGACACGAGTTTCGAATCTCGAAAAAGAGATTTCAGCTGTCCGTTTTACGTTTCATTCGAATTATGACGGGCCCCGTCAGGTGGCTGCGCATCTATGGTAATTAAAATGCGAAATTTATCGGCCATTTAGCGGATTGTCACGACTTCGGTGACAATTCATAAATATTCACGGCAATTGTGCTCGGTGCTTTTATAAAATAAACATGTTGATTGACAACAAGCGTCACGACCATCAATCAGGCGGGCGTGATCGGAATGTGAGCGTGCATGATAAAAATCATCCAACAAAATCGTCAGATCGCACTCTGGCTTGCACTGCTACTGAATAGAGCACAAAATTCTATGCCGATTTCTTTTGACATTTGCAAATATGGCGTCATATTTGACGTTGACAGCGAAATTGGCGGGAGGCTTGTCTATGCACTTTGATGTTCGCGCGCTCGGATTTCGTGTTCGAAAAACATTGACAAGAACCTTTAGTAGCTCCGTTGATTAGTTTTCAGCGCTGACAGTTGACGTTATTTCGCCTTTTTGGCTTATTCGACTGTTCTTTCGACATTAGTGGGTGTCTGTTCCGAATGTACTTTGTATAGACAATCGGAATGCAATTGTCTGTAGTTTTGAGACGACCGACAACGGAATGAAGCAATTATAAGTTGTGGGGCTCATTTATTGCCTGTCTATCGCTGCAGTTATAAAACTGAACGGAAACTAAGTTTTGCTTGTCGCGGTTACAAGTTCACATAATGAATGGCTGGTTAGTCGATAACGTTTGTCTGTGAGTGTTGTTTGTTAGATTCGTTATTATGATGCCAGCTATTCGAAACATTGCTCATTTGTATTTTGGTTTCGTTACCCTAGTTACTTCAATTATACTTATATTTAGAGCCTTCAAATAGGGAAACGTAGTACTTAATTTGGTATTTATTTAAGTTACATATTGCTTCAAATTAATGCTTTCAGGTGCAATTTATATAAAACAGTGTTGCCACACCTCGAGCTGTCTGTGTTGCAGTATTATTCGCGATAGACCAGCCCAATTTGGTCAGCCGACACGTCTGCTCACGCGACTACCGCCATTACATTCACGTCATTCGGGATTAAAAGAAAGTAATTTTGTGGAACGGAAAATTTTATTCTTTCGCGTTTTCGAGGCATATATCATGGGGCTGGGTGGTTTCGTGGAGATATCTGTGCTAGATTATTTTGAGTAATGGTACCTAGCACTCGGCACGTGGCGGCCAGCGATTGCGGCGAATGCGACTTTGAATTGTCTGCGTCTGACATATAGGTACTAGATGAACGAATATAATTATGGGTAACTTTGCAATGCGGTCGTCATCGTTTTTAAGGGCCCCGGTGTTATTAGGTTTTACATTTTTTATTATTAAAAGTCGTAACTCTTTATGTCTATGGTCTTATTCTTTAAAACGAACGGGTTAATTGTTAGTATTATTTATATATTATAAAATAGCGAAACGATTATTTATATATTTTAAATCATACTGATTTCCCCCCGCGGGAATGTGTTATTTTTTATAAGGTAAAATATGACGTTGTCTTGTCGTGTTGTCACCCTGGTTACATTTCGTAAAGAGATTACTTATCAATACATTAAATTTTAAACAAAACGACCACAGCGGTCTTTACATATGTATATTATCTGGACGATCACATGCACAGTTGGTTATTCCAAGTCGAGCTTTAGGGTAGTGTATCCGGACGCATTAGGTCGTTCCTTAAATTTTAGAAATACTCGTCGACCGCATACTACGCAGCAGTCGGCCGCGCCGCTCGGCCGCACCGCTCGGCCGCACCGCAACCGCGCAGGGTTGGAGAAAAAAAGCAGTAGACTATAAAATATCGTTTTGTTGGTGCAATTAAAATCGCACAACGGCAGATAGTGCGCGCTCCGTCTTGGCTCTCTTTGTGTTCTATTGACTGGGATTAAGTAAACGCTGTGCTGTTGGACGATACCCCTTTTATTTGCAATTTCTGAATGAATATCTGTTTCTTACTCGTCATTCAAGTCGTTGGAAGATTTTTATTAAAATTTCTGCACGCTACACGTACAATGCCCAATTCTAAGTTAAGATTTTTAGTTTTTAAAATACTAAAATAACTAGAAGTTATTTTTAAAAAAAATTCTGATTATAATAATTACTACTATACAAATATTTTGGTACTTTTAATGTTATTCAAACGAAAATATTTCGTTTACGATTGTTTGTATCAATCATTTCCTACTGGTGTACAAATAAAGGGAATAAATAAATTAATTAAACGTAAATTAAATTGATGTCGCAGGTACTATTTACAAAGGGCCAATTTAAAAATGTTATGACATTTAAAACATTACAAGACTTTATAAAACAATAATTGCATGTGCAACAAGAAGCTAAGAGAATGTTCAAAATACGCACGTAAATTACGCGAGCGACGTTTGCAACAAAGACTGGCTGATTCGGCAATGCAATCTAGATAATTATTTTAATTCCGTTTCGAATATTTATCGCTTGGTTGCCATTCGAATTCCGGCTGGCTGAAATAAGCCCGCGAAAATACGGTCATAGAGCTTTCCCGCGGTTTTGGTTTCTTTTTAAAAAATCCAGCATTGAGCAAATGGTTTGTAACTGAAAATTACTAGTAAATATGAAATTTAATTGTATGTCTATTATTTTGCTTGTTAAGGTGCAGATTATAAATAATGCATACGTAAAGATCTAAATATTTCAATAATAGGAATATCGATTGCATGTTCTTGTTATATTATATGTATGTATCTATATTAGCAAGTACAGGCATAGTCGCGTTTGGGTTTACAACAAAAAAATGTTAAACATCAAGTTACGATAGACTTCAATACGGTGCTCAAAGTATCAAAAGCGTTTGATCTTAAACAAAACCTCCGGTATGAAATTACGATTCGAGTAAACGGTCAGAGGGTACAAACTCGGAAATAGACGCCGATGTGCAGCCAATGTACAGGCGTTGTTAGTTAACAGGAAGTGTTCGCGATTCGAGAGGGATGTTCAGGAGATTGATGACATTATGACCCGCTTCGCGAGGTTCGGGAAATTTGACGTTTGATTTCGAATTTGACAGTCGTGTGACAGGAGTATTAGTGACAGATGTTTTCTTTAAGTACCAGATATGGCCAATATGTATTTTAGTAAGCATCCATAACAAAATTGAACGTTTTATAATGGCAGTTACTATTGTCATATTCAACAATAGAACAGAAAAACGGACGAATTCCGATATTAACCATTAGTCGTCGGAGTTTTCTAATTAGACTGAGCAAATAGACGAAATAAAGCATTAAGGAGTTGTGCAAATACAATTGTAGAAGGGGGAAATGATCATAGAGGTAACGTAACTGGATACGAAGATTCTTTTAATATATATTACTGTATGTATTACTTTTTATTTGCCCGGTTATCAATGTGATATTTAATAAGAAATGCGACTTTCAAATCTTAAGTACAATCTAGTTAGGTACTATCATATCAATAGTACATAAATATTCAAGAACTGAATTATTATTAAATAAATTTCGAATATTCTTAGACTGTGTCGTTGTACGTGTTGGTTTCAAGTGCGACTGCCGATCGGTAGGTCCTGGGTTAGATTCCCGGGTCGGGCACTATAGAATTTTTCTAATTTAAATTTTCTAGTAGTGACTCGGAGTCTGGATTAGTGCCCGGTGCATGGCAATAAGCTAAC